>JANAVB010004798.1:6897795-6962795 GCA_029216955.1 Iris pallida
TATATTATATATATATATATATAGAAGAAATTAATATATAAAAATATATAGAATATATATTAAAATATATATATATATATATATATATATATATATATATATATAGAAATTAATATATGTACTAAATAAATATATATTATTTTAAGAATTTATTTTATAAATTTAAAAAATAGAATTAATTAGGATTTATTAGAATTATTGGAAAGGGAATTAGTAATTAGTTTAAAAAAAGAAAAGAAAAACTTAATGAACAATGCATCATGCATTGTTCATCTTCTCTCAAACAGAGTCCGGCCCTTGCGGAGAGAGCTATTGTAATGCCCATATCTCGTATTACGTATTTGGAATACGTGTATGTATTTTGACCCATATTGCATGTCTTTCTGCTTGATTTATTTTGGTATTTCATTGATTGTTTTATCTTGGTTCGGTTCGGTCCGACTTGACTTGGTTCGGCTTGGTTTGTATGGTTCGGTTTTGCTTGATTTTATGTGAACCAAACCACTCCACCTACCACCACCTTCATTTATTAACCCCCACTCCTCTCTCTCCTCATTAATTCCTTTTCATTACTTCTTCTTCTTCACTATTACTTCTCCACTAACCTGAGGAGTGGATAGCTTAGTCAAGTGCTACTTGCTTCATGGAGAAATTCTATTTTTTTATTGTTCCATTGTCTTTCTCATGTGTTTCTAACCCACTTTAGTACTTAGCATTTTTTTATTTTCATGGTTAAATCTTTGTAAATCTAGCTTTGTGGTATTTTCGATTTCTAGGAGTTTTGATCTATCAAACTTGCATATTTTTGCTAGTTGATGGTTCCATGTTGTAGAGAATTCTATTTTGTCCAAATTTGACCTACGAGAGTCTGAATTTGGGTTCCTATTGTGGTTTGGAGGAGCATGGAGGCCATGGTATTTTCCATGGACATATTCTCTGTGGGAGCCATTAATTTTTAGCTTCTGGCCGCATGAGCATTTTTAGCTTCTGGCCGCATGAACATTATTTATTGCATGGCCCTTTTTTTTAGTTGCTTGCAAGCTTGCATGCATTTGCATGCAACTTGCCTGGGCCGCATAGGCCATTGGACAATTCCTGGCTGCATGGCCATAATAATTTTGGCCGCGTAGGCCAATGCCAATCTTGGCCGCATGGCCTTGCAAGCTTGCATGCATTATTTAATGCCTTTGTTAGCAAGCACCAGCTTGCATGCTTAAATAGTAACTTGGCCGCATATGTATTAATATTTAATGCATTAATCTTTAATCCATTTGCTGGCCGCATGGGGAGCTAAAGCTCAGCCGCATATGGCAACTCAACTAATGGGCCGCATGCATTTTGCTACGTAAGAAGTTGCATTTGTATGCTTTAGTTGCATGCTTTACATGCATAGAAAATATTGATATATTAATAGCCATTAGCATTAATTAAGCTTGCATGCTCATTTTGCATTAGCACCATTAGCATTTAATGTATTAGAAATTAATTCATTAGCTTTAGCATTCATGCAGTAGCTTTCTGCTTGCTTGTGCAAGCATCTGTAGCCGCATAAATGCCCCCCCCCATTTGTGGCCACATGTATTTGTAGTGTGGTGCATGCCCTTTTCTTTTGCATGCCTTTGCATGCAAATGGCATGCATGGCTTATATTCTGGCCGCATGGCCAAAATACATTGTAGCCGTATAGGCCAGTGGAACACTGTAACCGCATGCAATGTTAGTGTGTTAGCTGGCCGCATGGCCTAGTAGCTTGCATGCTTATTACAGTTGGCCGCATGACCTTGCTTTAGTTGCATGCTGCATGCAACTTTGGCCTTTACTTTAGTTGCTTAATTAATTACTTTTGTTGCATTAGATTATTGCATGGCCAACAGTTCCCGGCCGCATGGAAATTCATGGTGAGCCGCATAGGCCATGCCATGTTATATTTAATGGATGCATGCAAGCATCAGCTTGCATGCTTTTATATATTTGCTTGGCCACGTAAATATTTGCCTTGGCCATTTAAACAGTACTTAGCCGCATATGGCCTTTATTTAATTCCTGGCCGCATGGCCAATCCATTTGCTGGCCGCATATGGCCTAATTTTCTTGAGTCGCATATGGCCAACTGCTTGCATGGCCAGTTAAATAATAATATTTATGGCCGCATGATTGCTTGCATGAATATTTAATTTGAGCCGCATGGCATACTTGCCTTAATTGCGGGTCCCACTATCTTTTGTCTTATTTGTCTTTACAATTATATTATTATGATTAAATATTGTGTGATTCTAAGTTACTTTCCTAAACACGAATTGTTAGTGTAATGAGTGATAGTGACTTCCTGGCCGCATGTAATAATTTTTCTGAGCCACATGAGTCCACGTCCTTGCCCCTGCTAATATTTAATTACCACTTGTATGCTTGTGCCATTAAATTAAGTGTGTTCCCTGACACGATGGTGACCCATTGTGGTGCACTTTTGATATGATAATTCTTGATAGTGGCCCGCCGTGGCGCACTCTTGACAAGTAAACCTGACATGATATTTCTCGAAATACTGTTGCGACGGCTAACCTGACATGACAAGAATGAATGACTTGTACACCGTGGACGATTGTGCTTATACAAATGAACCCGTCTTGTCTTGCATCATGTCTAGGACATGGACCCCTGAGTACCACGGTCAGGGGTACCTAATAAAATGGCTAAAGCTAATAACTAGAATAATCCCGTAGTCATGAAAAGATTTCTCCAGCTACAGGCAATCCCGTTATCTGGGTGCCCAACTTGGGATCTGTAGCCTGCCGTCGAGTAGGGCAAATTTCCAGCACACTGTCATGTGTTGCACCCTTATTGTACTAATATTCGACCTGGATAACCTGGATGGTCTGCAGGGCTTGTGGCTGTGGAATAATCTCACTGCATCTTGCTAGTAACTAGGCCTGTGATAACCCTAGTTAGTTAAAGTATAAAGCCGTACTTATTACTTGGCCGTGATTGTTGGATGAGGAATAATCAGTCTAGTCTTGTCTTGATCCTGTACAAGATTGTTACATGTCCTGATTTCTTATTTTATCTTGCCGATAAATGGTGGGAGAAACCAAGTTCTGTTCAGACGAAGGGTTACAACCCCGATCCTTGTTTGGTTTACGGGTTATAACCTGGTTATCTGAATAGTCCCATGGCTATCTCATCATATATCACCTGTCATGCTTTTCCTTAATTACTGTCTTTTATTATGTAATTATACTCTTGTGCTAATTACTGGTTTTAGTTCTTAAGTGAAGCCTCCTTTGTGGCACTTGCTCTTTCTGGGGTCTGACCCAGCTGGTTTTGTATGGCCAGATACCGGAGCAGCACCAGAGGATCTACCTGCTTTCCAGCCAGATGGTGACCACTAGAAGGAATCCTGGCAATGAGTGGGTTTATTTTGCCTCTCCCACTCTATTGTAAAAATATTCTTTTGAGGCGTTTAGCCGACGAGCAAGTGTTAGCTCGTGTACATTTTTTTACTGTCTGCCTACAGGCTGTAACATGATTGGCAACCTAGGGTTGATCATGTATGACTAAACTCTTGCTAGTCCTCACATTTTGTAATGACTAGCTTCATGATCAGCTGAATATGTAATGTTTGGGACGCCTTACTATTGTATATCTGGTGATCTTACATCTCGTAACATTTACTTACTTGCTTGTGATTGAGACACTAGGCTTGTTATTGACCATAAGAGACTGATGGATTGTAGTTAAACCCTCATATATCTAGACAGCTGTGACAGTATAGTGGGGTGAATCCCATTTCATTATACGTAGCTGGCTATGTCTGCCCCCGCTCTCCAGTGTTCTGGTTCTGGGGCGTGACAGCTATGAAGCTCGAAAAATCGATGACCAAAATCGATCAAATCTTCACTATATTCACCCAAATAAAATCTCATGTAATTCCTATCATATTCTCTAGTGGATAACCAATAATTTTGTTTAAAACAATATCGAATTTGATCATGAATCGAATTCAAATTCCTATATCTATATTGAAATCTTTCCTACAAATTTTTGCATAACACCACGTGAACGAAGACTTTGGATATCAGGCGACCCTCGATCCCCTGTTCACCTCCCTCGACCACCTGGGCACACATGTGCCGCCGCAGGTTGCCTACCACCATCCGACCGCCTGGACGGAGAGTGCGCACAAAAACTGTGCAGTACTCAGCCAAGTTCATGACAAGTTTTCTTGTTGCTCGTTACATCATTTTTTCAAACTGATTACGCTAGTATGTACACAACCCTACCCTCTATTAAATACATCAATCATTTTTAATTAAATAGAACTGAAAACTAGTTAAAAATTGATTGAAAAATCAAAAAAACTGCTTTTAAACCCGTAATAGTTCAAACACCTCTTTTGGAAGATGATTTTCTTCCGATTGGTTCATGCAAATCTAGGTTTTCTTTTTATGATGCAAAGCCTATATAACCAAGTTTAAAGTCCTATAATTAGTTTTATTACTTATATATAAAAAATTCAAGTTATTTCATGTTAAATTTCATCCAGAGACTTATTTTCAAACTGAACAACCGATACGGGGTCTATTCTGACAAATCGGACGCTTTGGTTGCATCAAAATGTGCATACGGACTTCATTGACGCATGGGCTTTGACAAAATTTGAATTAGTTGCATGTGCGCGACGAATTTGATCTGTATCCGTAAAAAAATATTGTATCGATGTTTTTACAAAAAATTCAATTACCTTGTGCACACTCGTCAAATCACAATAAGACTTGCGCCATTGGACACGTAACACTTGACTTGTCGTGTGAATCATGATTCGTCCAATTCTGAGACAGTCGACCGAATGGCCGTTTTGTAGGCCCCATAATATTATTCGACGGATGTTTTTGTGATCATGACTTCATTGGAATCCAAATCTGGACATATCATTGAGTTTGTGCCATCATTTATACTTCGTTTGACCTATAATATACTTAATTTAGAGACATTTAGGTTTTGCATTTTTTTGGGTGCAAAATAGGGCAACTGCCGATACCATTTCGACTCAAAAATATTATTTCCACCACCACGTCCAAATTGGATGTATGGTAGACTATTTTAGCTTTTTTTGCTCATTTCAGGAACGTGGTGATGTTTGTTTTAGCATCCAAAGACGTTCATGACGATTCCATATCTTATGCTTCCATTGACTTATCGCGTTTGTCTTCTGAACATCGTCAAATCACCACACCACCTTCAAGCAAGTATATCTTGCCATGATTTACTGTTTATTGTGGAATCGATGGCACCTCTAGAGGGGGATGAATAGAGTATAGCGGAAGTAATATTCCCAATAAAAATTAATGCAAGTAAAGGCTAGTAAAGACGGATAATCAATGCAATAATGTAAAGCAGTAATTAAGTAGTGAGATAGAAGCAATACGCAGACACCGAGATTTTATCTTGGTTTTCCTTAGAGAGGACTAGTCCAGGCTTGATTACTCTTGCTCGATGTTAAATCCACTATTTGAAATAGAGGTTACACTGCGTGCTTTACTCCGAAGGACATGCCGACTTCTTACAACATCGTATTTTTATCCGTAGCCCACGAACAAACTTCGACACTGTCTGAAAAGCTTTTATACGCCAAGTTTGTACAACTCGAATATTTCTGGAGTTGTCTTGGAAATGTGAAGATTGAAAAGCTCTTTGTAATAGGAAGGCTTAGAATGTATAAAGAAGATGAAGAATGAGATGAGTGAGTAAACTAAAAAACTCTTATCTATTTATAGGTATTTTGAACCAAAATTCGGGCAGAACTCGGTTATGATAACGTTCAAATTTTTGAACGTTTGAGATCCAAAAGAATAGGTATTCATTATGACCAAGAGTAATTCAAGGAGACTAAGTTTAGTCCGAGTTCGGCTAGTAGGCTTTCAGGGTTCTTTTGGGTTCAGAATGACATTTTGGATATTGGTTTGGTTTGGAAAGAGTGGGTTTTGTTTGTGTGAGGATGTTCATCTAAATGTCAGTGATATCCAACTCACAAAATAACCTAGATTCAAGAAAAGAAAAAAATACAGAATAAAATTATAAAATTTTGCTTGACGAGAATAACTGCAGTCTTCTGTAGTCTTCTTACTTTACGTATTAGAGTCGGAGTTTTAAGTCAATTATCGAAATCAGGTTGATCATGACTACATGGGCCAGCAATCTCTTCCATTTTGATAATTTGTCAAAACTACGATTGATACTTAGCAAATGTTTAGCTGGTACGGAAGTAGCTTGGTACAGTTGTAAGCTCCCTGAATTTTTGGATATATTTTTTTAATGTGAATAATTAATATTAATTTATATTTTAAGACAAATTAATTTTTTATATATTTTTTATTATAAATCCTAATGGCACAATCTCTAGTCCTATTGGGCTACTGGTTGACTTAGCTAGTCCAAACTCAACCCAAATATCCCCATACCTCCACATGATTCATACCAAATATTATATATTATTTTTCTCTCTAAAAAACATTAAACATAATGATATGACATCCAAAACCTAACACTTAACCTACTAGAAATAATTTCAGCCCTATATACTTTGGACTTGACCCAACCATTAACTCACCACTTAACCACTATAGGTTGGACTCAAGTGTGGTCAAGTACACTAAATGGGCAGCCAATCCTCTCCACTTATTCATCTTCTATAACCCCCAAGCACCCTTAACCATTTCCTTTCCATAACCTACAAAAACTCCCAACCATTAACTCTCCACTCAACCCTTCACCTCCCCCTTAATGGTTGGCTATATATAGACTTCTCCTCACCTTATTACTTCATAACATCTGAACAAACTTCTTTCTAACCCACTTCATAATATTTTCTATTCACAAACCATCTCCAAAATTCTTCTCAATTTTCCTCCAAACAACCATCTTTCCACCCCTACCCAGGCTGAATCCGAATTCAACTAGTCTCCACCATTCATGCCATATCTCTCTCTACAGTAAGTATTTCTCTCTCAAATTTAGTATGCTTCTTCCTCTCTCTATTATCACCATTTTCTCTCCACAAATTTTTCAGCAAAACTCACTCTAACTCCCTCAAAACAGCCCCTCCATCAGAGGTGTCCAGGCTGAAACTGAATTCGGTACACTGCTATTCGCGCACCCTTAGAAGACCCCATGGCAGCAACTAATCCCTTGGTAATGTTCCTAACACTCTTCTACAACATCCCGTTATGTCCAAAATTCATCTCGTAAGGTTGTATGTATATATTTGCTTGCAACTTTATTATTTTTGTCACCGTAATCATTGATTCTCAAAATAGAACTTGTATAGATTTATGTCCTATTTGTCCTACTAAAATTCGATAGTTAAGAATCTTAAATTCTATGGTAATATATTCTGAATATTATTTATAAGTTTATTAATTTCAGAATATAAAGTATTATATTTTCAAGATTTCATCTAGTCCGAATCAACCGAAATTGGACAACCTAGTGAGATTACTTGAATGTGCCAACTGGCTAGCTTAATTTTAGTATATAAAAGAAATATGATATGTTTGAATTATTTTCAAATATTATTTCATAATTAAAATATTAATTTTTCTATTATAATTGGTTCCAAATAAATATGTATGTTAGCCATATTGTGTCATTAATTAGACATACTAACTAGATAATTATTTCTTGTATATATTATCATCAAATAATGTTTACAAATAGTTTTAATTTATATTTCAGAATATAAATTATTATATCTTATATATTAAATGATTTATTTTTACATAAGTTGGCAACTTTGCATGCACAAACTAGTTGTCAAGTTGCTAAAACACTTAGTCGATATGCAACGAAATATTGTATATACAACGAAAAATATTTTAGTATTTTTTAACTAAATAAATATAAATTCTAGAAATTAATTCATATTAATTTCAGTTTTATTTGTTGTCGACATGCGTGTTTGAGAGGCTATATGCATGTTCGAAGTATCGTTTAGCGTCGTTGTGAATTTGGGACATCATGTCGTATCTACATATGTTTAAGATTATACGTATTGGAATCATATAAATTCCTAAATGTATGTGTGATAACATGATGTTCGAGACCCACACGAAGTAATAAAAAGTAGTATGGTATGTGGTTATTAGCACATTGTCGAAGGCCACACAAATGTTGGATCGTTGGCATGAAAGTCACCATACTAGTTGACGTTGTGCAAATGATCACATTCTTTTTATATTAATTGAATTAGATTGTGTGCATTGATTAGAATATGTTATAATAGGACAACTTGGATCCGTTGTACCTCCAACTGAAGACATCAGTCAGACGACACCGTAGCAGGCAGCAGGCAACAGGCAACATGCAAGTGTACCTTGCCATTATGTATCTCAGTTCTTGCTCTATTTATTATTATTTAGTTACTATAGCTATTTGATAGGATTGGTGTGTATGTCTACCCTAGGGCCGTGAGACGATACTTAGTTCCGAATAAGGTTCGAGTGCCGATATCCGTCCGCGGAGTCGGGTATCGTCAGTTAGAGAGTTGTTACCACGAACCCATGATACGTGCTTGTATCCTGAGCATGACAGACCGTAAGACACTTGACACTATACATGTAGAATCCTTCTTGAGGTATTCATGGTGATTCTGTGTAGGCTTATAGGATACATGATATGAGATAGGTATATAACATATATATTATTATGACTCCTTGCATTAGTTAGAGGTCATGATCTTACGTGTTATGGACATGAGACGTCGTGGACATGAGACGTGAGGTTACATTGGGAGGGAAGAGTCTTCATCGTGCTCTGGGCATATTCTATATATTACCTATCTACATGAGTACTGGACTTTGGGTTCTCTATACGGAATTTAAAGTTCATATATCTATATATACTATCCTTTATTGGGTTCCCCCACACAGAGCCTAGAGGGTACTGTCTAGCATACGGAGGAGTCCGTGAGTACAAGCCCGGGGTACGATACCATACTCTCATTTGCATATCTCTTAGATGGTTACCGTAGTTTATCATTGACTATGTGGCATTATACTGTTTTACTTTTGGCATGTTGTTTCTTGTACCTTGTTATGTCCCCCTGAGGACCTGGTTCCCTACCAGTTTTACAGCTTAAACGGTTGTGGAGCCTGTCTAAAGATGCCGAGGCTAATCGCCTTGATATACGAGCATTGGTATAAGGTACTTATTTCATTTCTACCGAGGTATGTTATTTAATCATATTAGTTACTTCTCTACTGCCATAGCCTGGTTTTTATAGACTCATATTTCTTTTTCTAGTCTATTTGAGTTCCTGTGTTATTGGGCGGCCGACTTTAACACCCGTGGCTCTTTTTTGTGTTTTATTTCATTGTGGATTGAGACATATATATAGTTTTATTATGTAGATTGTGTCCATTATAACATAGTTTATGCGTATTCGAGTCGGACCAGAGTCTGGTCGAATGCACAGCTGGCATGTTACGTATTCCTAGTCCTACGTATTTTGGGACTGGGACGTTACAACAGTAGTATAGTAGCATTGGTACATTAGCTTGCTGCCCCGCAATAAATGACCAAGTCCTCAGAATATTTGAAATCTAGCAAAAAATATCTCAAACCAATTTTTTAGAGCAACATATATATGTAGTATTCAATTTGTTTAAGTATAATCATAGAATTCTCCCCCATTTGTTAAATAATCAAAATGACAGAAAATTTAAAGTACTCAACAGAGATGAAAACACATAATGCATAAACTAGTAAGGCTGTGAAAACACATAACTATAAATATCATACATAGAGTGCTGAAATAGTATGAAACTGTCATAAAATACTAAATGTGAAAAATGCTTTGAAGAAGCATCCATGAAAATAAAAAGCAGTTAGAAAATAGAACATAGTAGTGACACTATCACTAGACATCATCCACTAAACATCATCCTCATCATCATTAGCATCAGTTGCCCGATAAGGGTTTTCGGACTTAGCAGTGCGGTAGGGATCGTAACGAGCAGCAGTAGGGTCAAAGTGGCGCTGAGTCTCCGGATCATCAATACGATAACTGATCGTCGATGGATCACGAACCATGAGAATGGGACCACCAAGGTTGTGAGCAAAGCTATAGCTAAAATCCTTCATAGTGTTGGTCATGGCCTGGAACTGCATGATGGTACAAAAATCTATATATCGAAACTGATCCATAAACAATGCTTGGAAAGACTCAAGGGTGAGGCTTGTGGGAGGATGGGAAGGATAAGAACTAGCAGATGGGTCAACAATAGGAGGATGAGGTGGAGGAGCATGTACTGCTAGAGTAGGAGCGACTCGATGATGCATATGAAGATAAGCAAGTGGAGCATCTCGAGGACAGTCATCTAAGACGATATCAAAATACTCAAAGATATACGGTAGATACATCGCGTATAGAAGGTTTCGCATTTTCTTGCAACAACATTCCATAGCAAAAATGGTCGTCTTTGGTAGGCTAAAAGGAATCTCAAAGCGGAGATGATAAATAGCAGAGAGTTCAAGATAAGTGATTTCATCAGTGGATGTTTGTTTAAGAATGATAACAGAAAATACTATCCGATGCAAATCATATAAATAATCGTTCATATGTTTTGGTCGAAGCTGATATTTGGGACGAGGATTGGGTTTATATAACGAGTCACAGAATGAATCTAAAGTCATATGAGCCAAAAATCAAACTTTTGTTATATCCATAAGTGCTTCCCCTTCATTGGGAATATGAAGCATAAGAGCTAAATCATCAGCATCAAATTCGATTTCTATCCCACCGACTTTAGACTGAACAATGCCGTTTGTGACCGTGAGATTGTGATAGAAATACGAATTGTATTCATATAAATTGGATAACTAGATTGCACAAATTGTTCAAACCTAAAGTGTTCAAATTAATACTGATAAATGATCAGAAAACAAAGTAAAATTGATCGGGCTTCCTGGAAAATTTGTTCGTTCGACAAAGTCGACAAACCATTCATTGGAAGCATCGATGGAAATAAAGATGAATTCATCAAAGTAGTCACCATCCGGCATAGATAGACTAAAAAGTGAGAAAGAACCTTCCTCTTGAACATTAGAGGAAGAAGCTTCCCCAAATTTTTGTTTCTTTTTAGAAGCTTGAGAAAACTTTGGTGCCCTTGAATAGAAAGTAGAGAAAAGAGAGATATATACTGAAATCGAGCACAAAATATGGAAGAGAACTCCAAAGTCACCCTGAATCCAAGTTTCTAGGCTTTGGAAGGCTTGGAGGAAGTAGATTAGGGTTTCTAGGGTTAGGATTTTGGTGTGGAGGCTGCTGGTTTTGATGGGAAGAAGATGATGTGGTAGGGATTTAAAAGGGGAGCCCGAATTGTCCAGCTTATGTTTGGAATTAGCCTACCCGAGTTTGGTCCGAGTTCGCACAGAGCTCGGTCCGAGCTCGGTCCCTTGGTAATATGAATAGAATTGGGCAATTTTTGATACAGTTTTTAACATATATACAAAGGAGTAATTTGAAATATTTTTGTTGATGAAATATAATTTAGATTAATTAACCGAAATGCAAAAAAATGTATCAAATATTTTGGGTTAGCTGTAGGGGCCGGATCCCATGCATATCTAGTATACAAAATTAGGCTATAATAAGCTTTCAAAACTATGCTATAATAGCAGCATCAGTCATATTTAAAAATTTAAACTATTATGCACCCACCTTAACCCATGCATATCTAGTATACAATCAAATTGTCTTGATCCCTATCCTTTTGTTTATACAACCTTCTGCATATCTAAGGAGCAAATATCTCCCTTCCTCAATTTAAACAAAAACCTACTTATGCTCAAAACAACCGACTCTATCGGCCATGAAAGATATATATATTTCTCTCCCACGAGCTCCATGAGCCACCACCATGATGCGTCCCCGTCTAATTCCCAACTAGACCTGTAAATGGACCAGATTTTGATCCGAACCCGCTCCGGATCCGTGGTTTTTAAACGGATTTGGATCATAAAATTTGATCCGTTGATCCGTTGACGACCCGTACCCATTTACTCGTTTAATAAATAGATCGAATACGGATCAAGGCTGATCTGATCCGTTAATGACCCGGCCCGTTATAAAATTAATTAATAATATTTTTAAATATATTAATACTAATAAAATATTAAATATACACTATAATTTTGTTGATAACCTAAACGTCTGCATCCATTAAATCTCTGCATCGAAAAAAAGGCTGCATTAAACCTACTATCATGCGAGACGCTGAGGATCGAGGAAAACCACCGTTTAGTTTATCAGAAAGCTTAGAAGGTTGTGCTTCCTCTCATACCAAGCTAATAAATCTATCTCGTCCCACCTCAAATGCTAGTACCTGTACGTCTCTCACTCTTTATGAACGAAAGAAGAAATCTACTCCAGTGTGGTTATCGATCTATTGATCTGGTAAGAGAGTCATCTTCGTTTTACAAATTATTCAGTCCTTTCATCACTAGGCTAATGGGTTACTTTATTTATAATCAAATCTTGGTAATTGATTGTTATTTTTCTGGTTTGAATCTCTCTGTTTTTTTAGAAAATTCTTGATTTCAAAGATGGTTGATGATGATGGAAAAAAAGATGAGCAGGGGAATGTTGTCGAAGTGGATGCTAACGGGAAGGCTATCGAAGTACCTTCAACTTTGCCAAAGAAGCGAAAGTTGACATCAACTATATGGCTTGAGTTTGAGAAAAAAAAGAAATACAGATGGAAGTGAAAGTGCAAAATGTAAGCATTATCGTAAGGTACTGGTGTTTGGAGCTGATAAAGGAACAAGTCATTTGAGAAATCATTTGTCTAGGTGTAATAGAAGAAACAAGAGAGCCATTGATCAACTACTGCTAGCTGCAGAAACTAATGACTCGGGTACTACATCAATTGAAAGGTTTAGGTTTGATCAAGAGAGAAGTCATATGGATTTTTCTAAGATGGTCATTAAGCATAACTATTTATTTAGTATGGCTAAGCATGAATATTTTAAAATTTTTGTAAACCATCTTCAACCAAGTTTCAAGCTTGTGTGTAGAAATACAGTCAGGTCAGATATACTCAAAGTACACAAAAATGAGAAAGAGAATATGTGCAATTTTTTTGAACGATATCCTGGTAGGGTTAGTCTTACTATTGATCTTTGGACGTCTGATCATCAAGATATTGGATACATATGTTTGACATCTCATTTTATTGGTGAGGATTGGGAATTGAAAAATAAAATACTTGCTTACAGATGTATTGAGTATCCTCATGATGCAGAAACTCTTTTTCGATACATCACTGACCTGATTTTGGATTGGAATCTTGAAAAGAAATTGTTATCCATGGTGGTGGATAATGCATCTGTGAATGATGCGATGGTGAGAAGCTTGAAGAGTTGACTTTGTGACAAGTCTCTGATCTTACTAGAAGGTAAATTATTTCATGTTCGTTGTTCTGCTCATATACTTAATTTGATTGTTCAAGATGGGTTACAAGTGATTGGAGGCTTCATTTTTATGGTCAGAGAATCTGTAAAATACTTGAAAAGGTCTGGTTATGCAACACAAAAATTCAATCATGCAAAAAACCAACTCAAGTTGAAAGATAAGAAAAAAGTTAAATTGGATTGCCCTACCAAGTGGAATTCAACTTTTTTGATGATTAAAAGTGCTCTTGAAATGAAAGAGGTGTTTTGGCGCTTGTCACAAACATATCGTAATTATAAATTTCATCCGACTGATAAGGAGTGGAAAACAGCTCAAGTTATCTCTGATTGTTTGGAACATTTTTTTGATACAACGAATCATTTTTCTGGTTCCAGTTTCCTACCTCAAATGTGTTTTTTCCTGATATATGTAAGATTAAAATGCATTTTTCTAAGTGGGAAAAAAGTGAGCATGAGTTTTTACGGTCGATGGCTGGCCCCATGAAAGAGAAGTTTGACAAATATTGGGATGAATGCAGCTTGGTTCTAGCAGTGGGTGTTGTTTTTGATCCTAGATTTAAAATACAGTTGGTTGAATATTATTATGAACAGCTTCATGGTTCGGAAGCTTATGAGTATACCGAAAGAGTTCGCAGTGCTATGTTTGAGCTTTTTACTAAGGATGAAGATGATTCATCTCAATCTGAGATGGAATCATATTTGGAAGGTAGTGATTCTTGTATTGACAAAACAATGGCCTCAAGAGATGATGGATTGAGTGGATTTGATGCATTTGTGATGAAGGCGTCTTCTCATATTATTGTTAAGAAAAAATCTAAATTGGAGCAATATCTGGAGGAGCCTTTATTTCCAAGAGCTGAATCCTTCAATGTTTTAAACTGGTGGAAAATTAATAGTGCAAAATTTCCTACTTTAGCAAGATTGGCTCGAGACATATTAGCAGTTCCAGCAACTATAGTAGCTTCTGAGGCAGCATTTAGTGTTGGAGGAAGAGTGATTGATGAATCTCGTGCCTCTATGCTTCCAGAAACTGTAGAGGCTTTGGTGACAACTAAAGATTGGCTTCCCTCTCGAAAATGGAAAAGTAAGTTTTATGGTGTTCATATGCATTTAACGTTATCGCTGATGTTCTCATTATACATATGCTGAGTTCCAATTCCTTTTATGTTTCTTTCTATGAAGGATCTGTTTTACAATATGAAGTAGAGGAGATGGCAAAATAAACTAATGTCCTGGCCTTCATGTGCTGCAGAGATATGTAAGTATATTTATATGATTATTATGTTGCTTTATAGCTAATTGGCTTACATTTTGTATAAAAACTACTTTTCTTGGTAGAAAAATGCTGATCTTTTATCAGTTCATCGATTTCATTCAATTTGTCTTGTATGATATTATAACAATGCTTGAAAAAAAACAAATTAACTGTTTCCTTTTGTTCATACAGGTTTTGACTGGTGATCGTATTTAAATTGTGTCTAAAGTATAATGCATGAAGTTGAAGGTCACTGATGCTTATGTTCTTTTTTGTACTCATATGTAAACATTGGAGGGTTTAGTATTTTGGTTATATTAGTTTATCATTAATGAGTATTTTGGCCACGTAGTTTTACTTGTTGTGAACTTGTGAACCTTCATTTTGTTCAAATTCCTTTAGTGTTTTATGATATATTATTTTAAAATTCTAATATTATTGTTTAAAATTTAAAAATATTGAATATTATTAACGGATCGAAGAAACCCGGCGGGTATCCGTTAATCCGCCGGATACGGATTTGGATCGAGCTATCAATGATCCGACGGGTAACGGATCGGGTACGGATCGAAGATTTTCAATTACTAAACGGATCCAGATCTATGTTGATTCGCTCCGTATCCGGTCCATTTACAGGTCTATTCCTAACTC
This sequence comes from Iris pallida, assembly GCA_029216955.1. Lineage (NCBI taxonomy): Eukaryota > Viridiplantae > Streptophyta > Magnoliopsida > Asparagales > Iridaceae > Iris > Iris pallida. Next base: position 6,913,165 of record JANAVB010004798.1, read on the forward strand.
GACCTACTAGACTGACCGAGCCTCGGCAACCCATCCCTGCGCATACACCACCGTGCCTCCGCCACGACATGGCAATGACAAGCCAATAGTACTGCACCTCCTTCTCAACTCCCTGGTAGTCCATGTGCGCGAGTCAACACTGCCTTCGGTGTGGTCGACGCCAACTCGACGTGAGACGCTGATTCCCGACCCGGATGTCAGTGTGCGCGCCTCTACGCACGATGCCAAAACCAGACAAGTCGCTCGTGTAGTTGCATCTTTGCATGGCTGGCCCAAGGGGTTGAGTTGTCTAAGCTAGAACTAATTTTGGTTGCCCCTTGTCCTTGAATCAAAAAGGAGAGGTTACCGTATTCGACAGTTATTGTCCCTGGAATTGACGGTGAGTGGGGTTTGCGGTGACATCAAAGTCTCACGTTCTGACGACAGCGTGGAGCCCTGATTTCGAGTTCCTCTCCCAACTCTTGAGCTACTCGAGGCATTTTGAGTATTAACTTAAAATATGAACATGGGAGATTGCCAGTTCAACTGACAAGGAGGAGTTGGGGTGGACCGTAAATGCTTTATTGATGGAGAACTGGAGACTTAGGGGCATAGAAGGTTGTCGTAAGAGGAGGGTTGCCCAAGTCCGATTGCTTGTCTGGCTTAGCCCAGGGCCGACCCTGCATCTTTGCCAGACTTCCCTGTTGTTCACAAACCAGTAGTCGTCCCATGTGCCGGGAAACCGACCGGAGCTTCCGCCATGTCGCTGTTGATAGCGGTATCATGTACGGGTACAATCGAGAGCAACTGTCTGCTTGAGCAACTGGGAAGAAATATGTGGCCGTGACTATCGACCCACTCGTTGCCTCGCGGGCGCACAGCCGAACCGACCGTAAATGTTTTTAATGTTAATATTAAAATTAACATTAACATTAATATTAAAATTAAAATTAAAATTAATATTAACATTAACATTCACATTAATAGTAATATTAACATTAACATTAACAGTAACATTAATATTAATATTAATATTAATGTTAACATTAAAAACATTGGGTAATTAATTTTTTGGTTAAAATTTGCCATATCAACTGTTATGTCATCTGCCATGTTAGATGCCACATAATGCGAGATGACATCACCCAAATATTTTGGGAGCCATATAGCATAATTGAATAATATAACTTATTAATATCCACTATGTAGCATAGGTAACATATTCACAAACCACCAGCTATATCTTTTTGTTACAAACATATCCAAATGAAATAATTAATAGGAAATGTAATTATATATATATGCCCCCCTTAGTGTATCCTAATTACATATTAGGTTAAACCAATTAGCTTAACCACAAAATTAAAACCATGAATTATATAAAAATAACCCAAATTATAATGGTGTACTAAATTTGCTCAGATGATAGAATATCTAACTTAAATTGAATAAACAAATAATTAAAATAGTAAATAAATAGTTAAGATATAATAGATATATAAACTATAACTTAGGAAATAATAATCAGTAAATAAATCTATAATAAGTGGTCTTTTCTTGGTTATCTAGGTGGAGATCTTGCATTTGTACCTCAACCTCAGCATAGCATTGGACATCATGCAAGTATACATTGCCTTTCTTTAGAGTTATTTACATGCTCATTCTTTTTTCCTTCGTTACATGCCATTATCAAGTTTTCTCTTTTTGATTGTTGTCATGTATCTTCTCAGATTATGTATACTAGTTTAGTTGCCTCATTGATATATATATATATATATATATATATATATATATATATATATATATATATATATATATATATATATATATATATATATATAGTCTTGTTCACAGTTGGCATTATAGTTCAGTTTGGATCTGTTCTCACATGTACTTTGATTAAGTTGTATCGTAGGACGAGTGCATCATGAATGAACTGCTATTCCTATTTCGTGTATTCTCAACCTACGAGTCCACACTAGGGGCGATGGTTGATTATTTGAGTTAACCTGCGAGTCCACACTAGGGGCAAGGGTTGACTGTCTGAACTAACATACGAGTCCACAGTAGGGACGAGGGTTAGTTATTTGCTCAAACCTGCGAGCCCACACTAGGGGCGAGGGTTTGGTTATTCATTTGATTTTCTTGCCATGTGTTCACCTGTTTCCTTTCTAGCGGTTCATTTATGCTTAGTTGTTCTTATATGCATGTTTCCTTGTTACTTGTTATTTTCTATTTTTTTTCTTGCTTATTCTCTATGCATGTTATTACTATTAGATAGACACATTTTATGTATCTTGCCAGTCCCCTGAGGACCTGGTGATCTCTCCTGGTTCAGTCGAGGTTGATCCAGGTGCAGACGAGCAGGCTTATGTTCTAGCACCAGACCAAGGTACCACCGCAGTTGATGACATTATTGATGTCTAGCGTAGCTTGGACTCAGTTATTTTATTTTATATCTCTATTTTATTTTCATCTACTAGTAGTAGATTTGTCTCCACCGGACGTGACTTAAATTCTTGATACTCGAAACTTTATTTTTATATTATTCTCCTTTATTCAGTTACATCAGTACTCATTGATTAGCTGTATCTTTTATTTCTATGGATGAGGTATAGATTACCATATTAGTTATGCATTTTTGTGACTTGTGAATTTATAGACAACGTTCTACCGCTGATACTGTGGCGTATGCTGGACTTGGACATAGACTCGTATCCAAAAAATGGGTGCGGATCGTGACACGGTGTAGTGTCCCGTCCCGCTCATGTCAATCGGAGGAATCGAAACACCGACGACGTTCGGTCTTAGCCTTGCAGCGGCTTGTTTGGAGACATCGTTTGGTCGAGGCGACCCCTCGCTTAGGTGGGATAGTTTCGGTGAACTTGTCTCATCTTAGCCTTCACATAATAAATCGTATATTTTTAACTTGCACAAGTAGGCTTGATAATAAAAGAGACGAATCCACATAGATAAGGGAATAATTCCGACGGGTTGAATTGAGTTAGAACATAGAAAAAGGTCCAACGGTCGGTTTAGAGTTGGTTCATGGCGTGCTTTGAAAATGACACTCGGTCCTTCGTCCCGTGGCTTGGAAGAAGGAAAGTTGGTCTTCGATGCAAAACCATGAATTAGCCTAAGTCATAGGCCTCGGCCACGTAAATACTCGATAAATCATGCACGCTTCCACGATGCAAGGCTTGACATAGCCTCTGCTCATCCCTCGGGTTAAGTTGTAGGCTCGATTAAGTTAGGCAAAGTTATGTCGGTCGACCTAAGTCATTCCAAGTACTGTCCCGCTCTTTCTGCGGTTGTCAAGTTAAATAGTCTCACGATCTCAAGGCCCGTCATATAAAGTATGACTTGGGCGATAGCGTCGCGTAGAACACGAGTTGGTTTAAGGCACGAGCCACAGTTGGTTCAGTAGGAAGTTAGCCACGGTCTGTCGACACATAAGGAACACGTTATGTTCAAGTTAAGTGGGAAGACTATGCAATAGCTGTTCCCTGAGTTCAAACAATGTTTAGTTCGAGCGATGGTTAGTCGCCGAGAGGAATATGTCGGGACTGTAGGTCAATCATCGAGGCAACCCTGGTTTGGGCTCTGCAAGAGTAGTATGAGAAATGGAAGAAGTAAATGAATCGATTTTATAACAAATCCCAATGATACTCTAATATATATATATATATATATATATATATATATATATATATATATATATATATACCTTATTAACATAACACGGTCGTTGTACGACTTGTCGACAAGGGGTGTTTTTACTGTTTCTTCGGATCGGAAAGCCTGGGCCAGGGGACCGGTCCGGCCATAGAGGAAACGGGGTAATAGCCGAGCTGGGTAAAAAGAAGTCGTTAGATTGGGGTCTTGCTTCGGAGCCCGCTACTCGCGTTTGCAAGGCAACTTCTGTCTACTAAGTAGCAAACGGTAGTGCGGGAACTTGCTTCGGAGTTAGCTACTCGCGTTGTAGGGCTGCCGGCTGTCACGCCCCGATCCCGAAGGATCGAAAACTAGCCACTGGGCGTGATGCCGTACAAGTCTAGATTGCACTTGTACAAGGCAAAACCATTACAATTCCTGGTATTTCTCAAAAAATATCGACGACACAGCAAAACCAAGCAGATAAATTGAAGTCACACAAGATATGAAGAAATGTATCTCTTTATTGATAATCATAATGGATTACAAGACTTGCAGCGGAATACAGAGTTTACATTTGATTACAAGACTCTTGAATAACCAGCTGAATGTATACACTTGCCCTTTAGGCTACAAATGAATATACCGACTTCTTTACAATGAACTTGCCAATTTGGCTACAATCTCACTGGTACAACCGAGTTCTACTGTTCCATACATTATGTCCCGTATAGCAGAAGACATCGTCTTGAAAGAAGAGCTTCTGCACACCCATCCGATTCATCGATGCCAAGCACTGATTCACTGGATTCCCCCCAAGCAAACACTTGTAATATTGCCCAAAACGTAGGTCAGTACATCATCAATGTACTAGCGAGCGGTGCTGGCCCAACTCACCTAAGAAGACAACACTAAGTAATCATGTTATAGAACATTATTAACAGTGGTCTTTCTCGTTGCCTTAGGGTCAATTTTATGTTATAGCCGACAAGAAGTAAAGCATGCCAATCTCATAGCCAACATAATTTAAAGCATACTGTTATCACCCTTTGGTGATTCTTACCCACGGTCGTGTAGCCATCCCTGTATATTTATAATACTTACTCTGCCTGCACAAGACATTGTTAGGAACAATATCATGATTCAATATAAATATCACCGTTCAGGTGATTCTTACCAACAGCCGACATCCTTCCCTGTATTTGAGTAATAACTTACTTTGCCTGCATAAGACATCATTAGCACCTGACCTATCTATATGAAGGTCACTGGCGACACGCCATCCTGGACCGTCTTACTGGTACAACGACGCCCTTTCAGTGCAGGTAGCTAGCCTCACTGTAAGTCCCGTTTACCGATGCCAGTACGTCGGCACCAATCCTTGTTTCTCCTAGGACGAACCGGGTTCCATGGCCCAGGAATACCGTTCGAGGAACCACCTTGTCGACAAGTTGTCCATGACCATGCAACTATATGCAACTTATCTAAGAAGAGAACATATAATGCATGATAAGGAAAACTAAGTAATTCAGCCACCATTCTCATTCATATTGCCATCTAGCCATCTTGCTATCTTTTCAGGATCTTGGCGTAATCAAAATTCTACATCGGCGACAGGATAATAGAATGTTGTTACCCAATCCTTTTTGCCACATCTTTGATACCATACATCTTTCCAACCAAACTCAATGTACTCACCGCCCAATTCCTGGGACTTAGCATCTGTTTAGCATATATTCATTCGAATGAAAATCAATGTATACTCACTGCCCAGTTCTTGGGTCTTAACATCTGTTTTGCCATCTATTCATTGAGCCAAAGCTCGATATACTCACCGCCCAAGTATTTGGGACTTTGCTTTCACCTGTCATGTAATTCATCGCAACATCGTACAAGCATACAATTTATCTTAGCCACAACAGTTTATGTTCAGGTGATTATTATCTTTCATTATCTTTCTAAATTCCATGCAAGGTGTTATTGAGCAACACAATAAGAAACATAGCACACTATCCTTTATTTTAAGCGTGAAGCTAAAAGATCTTTGAAGGGTTCAACACTACTCACATTCATAGGACGATTCCCGCCACGATCGCATAGCCTTCCAAGCGATCCTTCGCATAATTCCAAGTCCAACAAGGCTTCATCGAACCAACCATCCATCATAGGCATCTTGCGGGTCAGGGCACTACAATATATACCACTTAGAAAAAGTTTCGTCCTCGAAACTTAAAACAAAACTCATCCCCAAAACTTCAACCAACTTTTCATGAAACTTTTCAACGATCAACTTACACCATTTAATATTTCTCCGCAATCTCTCGAATGATTTCAAGTAATGTACCATCTCGTTACAGCATCTCAATGATTCAAAATAGTTTACTATCTTTGATCTTTCCTCCGACACTCGTGCAAATCCATTAGCATATAATAATCCTCCCCATGGCTTCGTTTGAATTCAGCATACCACTTAATTGGAGTCATACACATATTTTAGGCGTCCCCGAAATACATGCACTTCAGCCAAGTTCAGTGATAGAGAAAGCGAACGAGCTACGATGTAACTTCCTTTCCGAACATCAGTAATTCTTTTTGAGCATCTCGTATAATCCCACTTGTTTATTCAATATTCCAACCAACTAATAACACAATAGATGTTACCAATTCCAACTCGAGAATTTTTTTTTCCACAATCGATCCAAAATTCTTCCAAGTATTCCGACTTAGATGTATCAAGTATTCCTTTCAAGTTCATTGTCATCCATGCCACCAAGGTTGATAAATCCTATTGCCATATTTTATTTCGATACCCCAATTCTCATCAATCAAATCTTGTACTCGTCATCATTCGCATCCATACACTTTGTTTGCAACTCGTAACTTTTCGATCATAATCCATCCATCAAATTGTACCATCATTCCATTCTTGTAACATTTCTTGTTGTACCCAAATATATTTTCTTATTGATAAGCCAACATATTATCCTCTCGCATAAGCAACTTTTATATCCAGCAACATTAATCTCGAGGGTCATTCCTATTCACATTCGCCGATCTCGGCTACATATACTATCCAATTCCGTCGTTACACTTATCCTCAATTCTGATCCGGTCAAAGAAATTATTCCAACTGTCTCAAGGCACTACCATCAATTTATGCAACACAATATTAATCAACCAATCCAACTAGCTCCAACAATTTCCAGCATTCCAACAAAGGCAACTCGATTTCCGACATTCCAACAAGGCAACCAAATTTTTTTGAAACCAACATGATCCGTCATCCCATCCAATATTATAGCATCAAATTTCCCAACATCCATTCCATTCCAAAGCCTACCTTCCAACACATCTTACTCGTTCCGACTATACTCACGCAACATCAATAGGGACATCCTATGGTTTTCCAACAGTCAACTTAGCATTCAGTCAAGTCTCTATGGTCAGCTAATCTAAGCTAAACCAAACACTCAGCTAGCTCACATGAGATGAGTAGCTATCAGGAACATACTTATCTCTTATCTTAGAGGTAACCAATTCTTATCATTGGGGCAACTCTATGGTCTGACCAACTTAGGGACATAGGACACCACCCCAATTTGAAACTTAAGCAACCAACCAACATTCTAGGCAACCAACCGACACTCTAGGTAACCAACCGACATTCTAAGCAACCAACCAACATTTTAGGCAACCAACCGACATTCTAAGCAACCAACAAACATTTTAGGGTCAAGTCTTTCTACCAGTACTCATACTCGGGCCATACCCAACGAAGTCTCATTCTAGACTTATCCGCAATCGACAAAATCTATCCGACAATTCTATCCAACAATTCTATCCCACAATCCTTATGGTCACTCCGGAAGCTATCATATAAAACTTATCAATTAATTATCCAAACTTTCAATTTCCACTTGCATAAACATAGCATCTATTTGATCCAACTCGCATCCTCATATCGTACTCAAATTGTCTATTCAATCGGGTCAGCTATTCTGAATCATAATCCAACATTGTTACCTCAATATTTTATCACTTACGATCTCTTTCCTACGGTCTCTTCGCGACATATTCATTTTCCATATTTTTAGATCATCGATATGGTCTGTACTCTCTTAACCAACAAAATAAGGCAACTACATAATCGTATTTCTTCCGAGGCATCATTTATAAATTCTTTAGCACCAATACGGTCATCTCTTAGCAATTCACGTTAACCATCAATATTCGTTTTGCATCATCTCCTTGTGATTCCATAAGAAGATTTATTATTCATGTATCGATCCAATCTCTATAGCACCAATCATCTAGCATTCGTACTTCGATCATCCAATTAAATATGACATAACTCATTAGCTAAGTCATAATCCAACAATTCTATATTCCACCAAACTTGTTATTTATGCGACAACATCATCTATTGATAGGATCTATTACATATCGTTGTACCTCGATATTTATTTGTATCCCAGGCATTCGACTCTCATAAGAAACATCTACTCTTTCATGCATCAAGGGACAAGTACTCATTCTCTATGCCTCAAAATAGTCAAGGGTCGTAACTTGTTAATTCGGGACATCAATTTCTCTTAAGCACACTGCACCACGTGCTAAGATCATCTATTCCTCAATCCCATTCTCAATCTTTTCGGTCGTTGATGCAACTCTCTCTGCATTGTCTAAATCATTTGCACATCCCGATAAGCGCCTAATATTACCATCAATTCTGTCGATATCCAACATGCAATTTCTTTCACTTAATTCCAACATCATTCAATATTCGGTCCATAGTTGTTCTCGTAAAATCTTTCGATAGCAACACCACACTATCGTTACCAAACCTACAATCCTTTTTACCCAACTGATCCAAGTCTTCGCCTGGATCTAAAATTCATTTTCTTTTCAACCAAGGCATTCATTTCATATTCTCAATTCTCTTATTACCCAACATAATGCTAACCGACAAGTCTAGCGATGGTTCATCCGAACACATCAAAAATCTCACAACGGGTCATCCGAACTTCATCATCAAGGGACATTCCTAGCCGTCACGTATCAATCATAAGCTCAGCTACGAATCGATACCACCCAATACCTTATAGGTAAAATAATCATAAAATCATAACACATCAAGGGTCAAGGGACATCTTATCACGACGAGGGTATGTGTAATATACCACTCAGAGCTCAAGCCATTCCGACACAATATTCCCTCGCATCAAACCAACGTCCAATATGGATAATCTATCCTGCAGTGGTTATGCTGACCACAAATATCGACTCAAGATTCTGTCGATTCCCATTCACTGAAATCCATGCACATTCTGTTCCAACATACCAAGCCATCACCCACGGTCGATTGCTGCATAACAATCGACTCAAGGAATCCCACGTATAAGACAGCCAGCATACATCATAACTTATTAAAGCATCGCATCATTGTTATTCTTTTTGGTATCTTTTAGAAATTCCACAAAGCACACATATCACAGCCCACATATTTAGACTTATTGTATGGAACACCCACTGAGAAGTTAGAATGATCAACGGACTTTCAGTCAAGGGAACAACTTAGAATAGTTTGGAAGCAACACAGAATAATCGCAGAAGCACTATGAGTCATCATAGAGGCAACTTTGATTTCATCGCAGAAGCAACTTTAAGTATTCGCGGAAGCAACTTTGATTCACCGCAGGAGCAACTTTGAATAGTCGCAAAAACAATCTTTGAATCATCGCGGAAGCAGCTTAGAATCATCTTAGTAGCAACATTGATTCGAAACAAATCGAATAGGAGTCCAAGGACGTAAAGCTGTGCTTTGATACCATTATGTCACGCCCCGATCTCGGAGGATCGAAAACTAGCCACTGGGCGTGATGCCGTACAAGTCTAGATTGCACTTGTATAAGGCAAAACCATTACAGTTCCTGGTATTTCTCAGAAAATATCGACGACACAGCAAAACCAAGCAGATAAATTGAAGTCACACAAGATATGAAGAAATGTATCTCTTTATTGATAATCATAATGGATTACAAGACTTGCAGCAGAATACAGAGTTTAAATTTGATTACAAGACTCTTGAATAACCAGCTGAATGTATACACTTGCCCTTTAGGCTACAAATGAATATACCGACTTCTTTACAATGAACTTGCCAATTTGGCTACAATCTCACTGGTACAACCGAGTTCCACTGTTCCATACATTATATCCCGTATAGCAGAATATATCGTCTTGAAAGAAGAGCTTCTGCACACCCATCCGATTCATCGATGCCAAGCACTGATTCACTGGATTCCCCCCAAGCAAACACCTGTAATATTGCCCACAACGTGGGTCAGTACATCATCAATGACTGGCAAGCGGTGCTGGCCCAACTCACCTAAGAAGACAACACTAAGTAATCATGTTACAGAACATTATTAACAGTGGTCTTTCTCGTTGCCTTAGGGTCAATTTCATGTTATAGCCGACAAGAAGTAAAACATGCCAATCTCATAGCCAACATAATTTAAAGTATACTGTTATCACCCTTTGGTGATTCTTACCCACGGTCGTGTAGCCATCCCTGTACATTTATAATACTTACTCTGCCTGTACAAGACATTGTTAGGAACAATATCATAATTCAATATAAATATTACCGTTCAGGTGATTCTTACCAACAGCCGACATCCTTTCCTGTATTTGAGTAATAACTTACTCTGCCTGCATAAGACATCATTAGCACCTGACCTATCTATATGAAGGTCACTGGCGACACGCCATCCTGGACCGTCTTATTGGTACAACGGTACCCTTTCAGTGCAGGTAGCTAGCCTCACTGCAAGTTCCGTTTACCGATGCCAGTACGTCGGCACCAATCCTTGTTCCCCCTAGGACGAACCGGGTTCCATGGCCCAGGAATACCGTTCGAGGAACCACCTTGTCGACAAGTTGTCCATGACCATGCAACTATATGAAACTTATCTAAGAAGAGAACATATAATGCATGATAAGGAAAACTAAGTAATTCAGCCACCATTCTCATTCATATTGCCATCTAGCCATCTTGCCATCTTGCCATCTTTTCAGGATCTTGGCGTAATCAAAATTCTACATCGGCGACAGGATAATATAATGTTGTTACCCAATCCTTTTTGCCATATCTTTGATACCATGCATCTTTCCAACCAAACTCAATGTACTCACCGCCCAATTCCTGGGACTTAGCATCTGTTTAGCATATATTCATTCGAATGAAAATCAATGCATACTCACTGCCCAGTTCTTGGGTCTTAACATCTGTTTTGCCATCTATTCATTGAGCCAAAGCTCGATATACTCACCGCCCAAGTATTTGGGACTTTGCCTTCACCTGTCATGTAATTCATCGCAACATCGTACAAGCATATAATTTATCTTAGCCACAACAGTTTATGTTCAGGTGATTATTATCTTTCATTATCTTTCCAAATTCTATGCAAGGTGTAATTGAGCAACACAATAAGAAACATAGCACACTATCCTTTATTTTAAGCGTGAAGCTAAAGGATCTTTGAAGGGTTCAACACTACTCACATTCATAGGACGATTTCTGCCACGATCGCATAGCCTTCTAAGCGATTCTTCGTATAATCCCAAGTCCAACAAGGCTTCATCGAACCAACCATCCATCATAGGCATCTTGCGGGTCAGGGCACTACACCGGCTGCCAGGCTATGTCCTGAATGGCTTATTAATGCCAGAGTCCTATGGGTAATCCACCTAATATAAATTATTATTAACTAACAGGAAAGATGATATTAAGTCTTGTGTAAACACGACACGAGTGGTGTTGATAAGGTATGCGTGCACGGCTTGTACCATGGTTTAAGAGCCTAGACTTGGCTATAGCAAGGACCCGTACTTCGGCACGAGATGTGGCGTCGAGTGTTAGGTCCTCGACATAGAGTTGCATAAGTAAGTATTGAGTTATTTCGAGTTAAGTCAAAAGGGCCGTAAGGCAAGTTTGGTGAAGTTACGTTGAGTTATAGGGCACGACCTCAAAATATAAGGCATGGCCGCGCTGTCATAACACAAGTAAGGATAAGAAAATAAGTGGCGAGGCACCGCCTCAAGGAGGAGCACGGTCACACGAAAATGGAGTCTCATCGTGTAGTTGCGTCTCTGATTTTGGGCCGAAAGGCAAGCACGACTTGATAAGTTAACGTTGTTGGGTTGACGTTGTTGTTGCAAGCATGGAATGGTCTTCAGACACAAAATATGCCAAGGTGTATGTCCTAAAACTGATTCTAAGACAAGACTAGAAAGATAATACAAAGGGACTAAGTTGCACAAAGTAAATCAAACGTGTTGGTTTTGTATGGGTGGATGAGGAGCTCACTCCACCAGTACAGTTGAGTACTGACACCCACACAGTATTTATGTGCCGGCACAGGTAGAAGCTCGTGGTGAGGAGCTCGCTTGGATGCGTCGAGGCATGGAGTTCCTTGGTGATTCGAGGCGTGCATCCGCGTGGAGTCAAGACTTATATGGGACATAATGTATGGACATTGCCTTCCGAAGCATCCGCTGGCTCAAGTATTGTATCGAGAGAGGAGAGAGAGCAGAGTGACTTATAAAATGAGAGAAAAGTGAGCTTGAGAGACTTGTAATCATGGCCTTGCACCTCATTGTAATCTTATTGTTCAATATCAATAAAGAGCACTTTTGAATAACTTCTGTTTTGCTTCTAAATTTCTGCTGCATGTTCAATATTTCTGCTTGGGACTTCTGTGCGACGACCCCGTCGCAGCCGCTGAAATCGGCCGTTATGAAACTGCCTTGCACGAGTAAAATCTAGGCTCATACGGCATCACGCCTTAGAGAGGACTATTGCTCCTACGGGAGCGGGGCGTAACATAGTGGTGTCAGAGCACGACTTTACGTCCTTGAACTATCGATTGAATTCTTTAACTCCGATATTTTTACGAACTTTGAATGTTGCTTCCGTAAGTTGATATCGTTGGTGCGCTCTCTCTCAAATGTCCCACGGGATGTCCATATAATAAGTCTATATAATTTGCAAAACGTAGGAAAATAATTTTTGGCAAAACAAAAAGATGGTTCGCGTAAGCACAATTGGCTAAGTCGGGCTGGGCATATACACCAAAGTTGCGTCGACCTTAGAAAAGTCAAGTGCGGGAATTGAATAGTATTGAGCAAGAATGAGTTGAACTCGATTGAGTAAAGTGAGATGATTATCGATAGGGGTGCTATCGAATGACGATGTTATCGTCGATGCGATATAGATGAGCGTACTTAAAATTTAAGGAACCGTTTGGACGGAAATTCGAGGAAATAGATTGTGATTCGAATAATAAGTTGAGGATTTGTTGAATGACTTCATCCCTGAGTGGTGTATGCGATAGTCTCAAGGATGTCGATCGATCGATTGAGGATGTGGGGTGTCGATGAGTCTATTAGCAAGCGTCGCGTGTATGCAAAGTCGTAGATTGAGTATCGTTGAATAAGTTGTAGTCTTGAGATTTAACGAGTCGATTCGAACAACCTAGAAATTGACGCACATGGAACGTACACGGGATTGAGGATTACGCGAGTATGAAACGCGAAAATGATTGAGTAGGTGAAACTGAATCGAAGAAAAGTTAAGGTGTGTGAATGGATGGCTCGATCAAGGAAATTGATATGGATCATATACGAAAAGTTAGCACGACGGAAAGATAGCGTGCATGAAAAGTTTGATTCGAATATTTGAGAATGACTCTGAGGATTGGAATGAATGTTGCTCGATGATTTGAGTTAGCAAGGAATGATACGAATTGAAGAAATACGTTGGTCGATGACTTAAGATAGACGGATGAACAATACGTGAATTTGGGTTTAAGGAAATTGATGTTGTGATTGATTCGAGGGATAATGATCGAATTTGGATTTGAATGTCGAAGAGATTATCCAGTCGGACGATAGCATCATTCGCACGACTCAGAATTCGTTGCAAATGATGATCGTCAGGTTATACATATCATCGATGGTATTGAGGCGTATCAAAGATCGATATGCGATAACTCGGGGGTACTCGGATTCGAAGAATGACGGTCGTGCAAGTGTTAACTTTCTGACAGATACTATACTTAGGATTTTGATTGAGATGAATGTTAGATAAAAACAGAAGTGTCTTGATGGTTACACGAATAACCACAACGTCGATATTCTTTTCTTACGCGAGCGCAACTCTAGCCTCGCAAATACGTCACATCGGATTTGGGGCGATCATTCCGCGTGAGCGCTGACATGGTGATTCATGTCGCGGGAATGATCGAACTCGGAAAATCAGGACACGACAACTTTGATTGTCTCGACTTGTTGGTTTGATGCGAAGGAAAATTCGAGGATGTTTGGACTGGCGATTGATGATTGAGTAAATTTGAGGATTGAATAGATCCAATCTACGTATCGAGAATGAATTAGTCTTGACACAAAACAAAAGTTACGTCCCGATGACGATGATTATCCTACGAAAGCGTGCATGGTAATTCATGCCCACCGTGGATAATCTGACTCGCGTGAGATCGGAACACAACATATTGTTAAGCTAGACGACATTATGATCGAATACGTAAATTGTGATGAACAACTTAGAAAATATGAAATGTGAATTATGGTTTAGCAACAAATTGTGTCGAAGCGTGCTTGACTTGGAAGGATTGATAGGCGGATTATGTCGAACATGTTTGAAGAGATAGACTATACAAGTTGCTTGTTGGACGAGTAATATTGATATGTCGAGGAATTGGTTAAAACATGAGTTATCGTAGGATGGCTTTGCTGAATAACTCAGATCCCGTGCGACGAATGTTGGGATGTGTATAGGGAATCAATGCTCGATGTTTAGAAATTGGAGTGATGCAAGATTGGGTAGAAAAACCCGTACTATCAACTTGGTTTGACCTTAGGATGGGGTCAGTGTTGATATTGTTGTTTGGGAACTATGATTTCAATACTGACGGATGACTTTAGCTTAAAGACATAGCCTAGCGGTTAGACAGACGTCCCGGTGCGGTACGATAGAAATAGAGGAGGCACCACTCATGAGGCTCGATTGACATGCACGTATATCAGGGACGTTCGAATATGTGCACGATTCGACTCGAGTGGTGATAGCGGATTCTCTATCACGAGACTTGGCTAAAATTTATGTATTTCAGGGATGCCTAAAATATGTGCACGATCCAACTAAGTGATACGTTGAATCAAGTGAGACTAGAGAAATGGAAAAGGGTCGAGGATTTTGAAATCGTGTTTCAAGGAAAAGATTGGTGATAGTACGATCATTAGATTGAGATGAACTTGAATGTTAGTTGATCGGATGGTTTGCCTAGAACTGAGTTGTCCGTGTGTGCGACGAGAGTAGGTTACCTAAGTTGAGATATAGTTGTTCGAGGTGAAAGATAACCATAGCACGAGCGTGGCTCAAGTTGAAGAAACTCATAGGAGTAGCGTGTGCGAGAGTCTTTGAATGTAGAACAAAGTGATAAGGCAATGAGTAAGTACTCAGTTAGTTTCGAGGACGAAACTTTTTTTGAGTGGTGTATGATGTAGTGCCCCATCCCGCTCATGTCAATTGGAGGAATCGAAACACCGACGATGTTTGGACTTAGCCTTGCAACGGCTTGTTCGGAGACATCGCTCGGTCGAGACGACCCCTCGCTCAGGTGGGTTAGTTTCGGTAAACTTGTCTCATCTTAGCTTTCATATAATAAATCTCATGTTTTCAACTTGTACAAGTAGGCTTGATAATAAAAGAGACGAATCCACATAGATAAGGGAATAATCTCGATGGGTCGAATTGAGTTAGAACATGGAAAAAGGTCCAACGGTTGGTTTAGAGTTGGTGCACGGCATGATTTAAAAATGACAATCGGTCCTTCGTCCCGTAGCTTGGGAGAAGGAAAGTTGGTCTTTGATGCAAAACTAAGAATTAGCCTAAGTCATAGGCGTCGCCTGCGTAAATACTCGATAAAGCATGTATGCTTCCACGATGTAAGGCTTGGCATAGCCTCTACTCATCCCTCGGATTAAGTTGTAGGCTCGATTAAGTTAGGCAAAGTTATGCCGGTCGACCTAAGTCATTCCAATTACTGTCCCGCTCTTTTTGCGATTGTCAAGTTAAATAGTCTTAGGATCTCAAGGCCCGTTGGGCGATAACATCGCGTAGAACACGACTTAGTTTAAGGCACGAGCCACAGTTGGTTCAGTGGGAAGTTAGCCACGGTCTGTCGACACATAAGGAACACGTTATGTTCAAGTTAAGTGGGAAGACTATGTAATAGCTGTTCCCTGAGTTCAAACAATGTTAAGTTCAAGCGATGGTTAGTCGCCGAGAGGAATATGTCAGGACTGTAGGTCAGTCGCCGAGGCAACCCTGGTTTGGGCTCTGTAAGAGTAGTATGAGAAATGGAAGAAATAAATGAACCGATTTACTAACAAATCCCAATGATACTTTAATATATATATATACCTTATTAACATAACATGGTCGTTGGACGACTTGTCGACAAGAGGTGTTTTTACCGTTTCTTCGGATCGGAAAGTCTGGGCTAAGGGACCGATCTGGCCAAGGAGGAAATGGGGTAGTAGCTGAGCTGGGTAAAAAGAATCCGGTTGATTGGGGTCTTGCTTCGGAGCCCACCACTCGTATTTGCAAGGCATCTTCCGTCTACTAGGTAGCAAACGGTAGTGCGGTGACTTGCTTCGGAGATAGCTACTCGCATTGCAGGGGCCGTTGGCTGCCAGGCTATGTCCTGAATGGCTTATTAATGCCAGAGACCTGTGGGTAATACACCTAATATAAATTATTATCAACTAACAGGGAAGATGATAGTAAGTCTTGTGTAAACACGACACGAGTGGTGTTGACAAGGTATACGTGCATGGCTTGCACCATGGTTTAAGAGCCTAGGACTTGGCTATAGCAAGGACCCGTGCTTCGGCATGAGATGTGGCATCGAGTGTTAGGTCCTAGACATAGAGTTGCATAAGTAAGTATTGAGTTGTTTCGAGTTAAGCCAAAAGGACCGTAGGGCAAGTTTGGTGAAGTTACGTTGAGTTATAGGGCACGACCTCAAAATATGAGGCATGGCCGCGCTGTCATAACACAAGTAAGGGTAAGACAATAAGTGGCGAGGCACCGCCTCAAGGAGGTAGCACGGTCACACGAAAATGGAGTCTCATCGTGTACTTGCATCTCTGATTTTGGGCTGAAAGGCAAGTATAACTTGATAGGTTAACGTTGTTGGGTTGACGTTGTTGTTGCAAGCACGGGATAGTCTTCAGACACAAAATATGCCAAGGCATCTGTCCTAAAACTGATTCTAAGGCAAGACTAGAAATACAACTATAACACCCACTTTTTGAAATAAGGGTATTTAAGTCATTTTAGTCATTTTAGTCATATTAGTCATTTTGTGATTTTCTAGATACAATTGACTTGTATTTGTTTTAGCAGTTGGTTTAACCTTAGATAATCCAAATTAGAGACTAACCATGACATATGATGATCATTTAGCTAATTAGAATTTATTTTAGGCTTTGGTTTAATTTAGAAGGCCAATTGACCATTTTTGGGCTATTTAATTAATTGGCTTTTCAGCCTTTTTGTTAATGGACTTAAACTCAACTTAGATAGAGAAAAGGGGCCCATGAACTAACCCTAACCCTAGTAGGAGTAGCCTGGCCGGCCAAAATAGGAAACCCCCCTTTTCTATATAAGCATTGCATTAGTATGGACATCCCCTTTACAAAACCCTAGTTTCCAGCTCTCCAAAACACTAACTTTCTCATCCGACCTCCATTTTACCTTAAATGAAGTGCGTTGTGATCGTGGGAAGGAGAAGAATTTGCTGGAGCATTGCTAGCAAGGAGTTGGAGGTGTTTGCTCGGTGGAAACTGGTCGTCTCATCGATCGAGGAGTCAGTTTCATTGATACTTCAACTCTCAATAGGTAAGCACCTAAACACCATAGTTTCTCCTGATTTTTCTTCATAGTAGTATGCATCTAGGTACCCTAGACCCACCCATGAAGTTTGGTTAAGTTTCGTGTCTGTTTGATAGGTGTATCGGACACGTATCAGATTAGGGTTTAACATGTTCGATGAATTGTCTCTTAGATTTCAATACTATTATTATTGTAAACTAATTTCATGATTTTTTAGCCCTATATGTAGGGATTCCTAGACCCTAGGTTTTTGCTAGAATTGACACGTATTCGTGTCCAAAACTGGACACGCACGTGCAGCACGAGGACCGCGCACGTGTCCTGCTGCTGCTGTGTCCGTTCTCGATGGACACGGCGATTTGATGCAAGAAATTTAGTAAGTAGCTAGGGGCCAGGACTGACATGGTGCTCGTAAATTTTGGTGGGGTTTCGTAGAGAATCGAAGGAGAAATCGACGTGGCATCGATTTCGGCCTGTCGCGCGCACGTTGGTTTGCAGAGTCCGATACGCACGTCGTACGGCTCGGACACGTGTCGAGAGTCCAGTGCAGACACGTGGACGTGTAGCCCTATAGGTGGGCTATGTGTACGAGCAACCACGTGTCCTAATTTGCTCTGTGTCGAGCCCTTGGTCGCGTGACACGCGTGCACGAGAACTGGATCCCAGTTTGGGCACGTACGTATCCTGGACACTTCGTGTCCTATTTCTTGGACACAGTGACACCTCCACCTCATGTTCAAACACGTGACACTTTACCAACCTTTGGTTTCGAGCATTAGTAGGTTTTTCGATGTTTTAGGTCATGTTAAGCTTTGGATAGAGTATCGAGTTTTAGGTTTCAAAACTTGTTTACTGTTTCAGTTTCCTTTTTGATTCTGATTATTTCGAATGTATTTTCTGGGTAAAACCCAACCTACAGATCCTATTTAACCCCATCTATGTGATACCTAGTAGTTTGCATCATGGGAAAGGCTGTATTCGAATTTGGGTTAGCATAAGTACTCGGGTTAGTTAAATTTCCCAGTTTTGCAGTTTCAGTATTTTGAAACTGATTCCCAACAGTTTGATGAAATAATCCTGTACAAAATCTAACCTACAGGTCCTATGTGATCCTAGCTAGAGGAGTATTTACTAGGTTGCACAATCGAGAAGGGTGTGTTCGAGTTTGGTTGACATGGGGTATTCGAGTATACTCAATATAGGGCATCATTGCAATGACAGATATCTGAGTTGTGTATCAGGTTTTTAGGACCCAGTTTTCCTGTTTCAGTTTGGTTTTTGATATGTTCCATCAGTTTTCGATGTTAATTCTGTATAAGTCGACCTACAGGTCGTAGATAACCATATCTATGAGATGCATGTTAGTTTGCATCATGAGGATAGGCTATGTTTGAGTTTGGGTAGCCATAGGTACTCG
Source organism: Iris pallida (assembly GCA_029216955.1). Taxonomy (NCBI): domain Eukaryota; kingdom Viridiplantae; phylum Streptophyta; class Magnoliopsida; order Asparagales; family Iridaceae; genus Iris; species Iris pallida. The sequence goes on from JANAVB010004798.1 coordinate 6,932,199, forward strand.
GGTAGATATCTATATAGGATATCAAGAGAGTAGGTATTTCCTATAACTGATATTGAATGAATGGATTGATCATTAATCCAGAACTGAAATTGTTAGTATCAAGTTTAGTTAGGATTGGTTAAGTCAAGTTAAGCTTAATTGATTAGTTAGGACTGTTTGTTAGAGTTAGAATAGAAATATGAATTTTGTGATGTATATATATTAATGGGTTGATGTATGATGGTTTTTAGGAAGGTTGAGTTTAGTTAGTTACTTGTTTAATCGAGATTGGTTGATGCCAAGTTTAGTTGGCTATTAGATAAGGATTGGTGAACATCAAGTTAAGTTTATTTTGATTAACTAAGTTAAGGACTAGTGTTGAAGTTAAAATAGAGTTTAGCATTGAGATTTCCTATTTTTTTAAAACTAGAATTTTCCTAAGAGATACCCTAACCTAGAGTCTTGGTATATGCTAGTCTAAGGTATAGATATTAGATATAGGGCAATATGAGTTAAGGTATTGTGAATTACATTGGTTGTTAGGATTAGGCTTCTTGGACCTAAGATAACCCCAACTCAATACCCAAAATCAACTCTAGGACTGGTAGTGACCTAAAAATGGACTTGTAGACTAGTTGACCAAACTTTGACCTAGTTTGACTAGTCTGGTTGACCAAAGTTGACCCAAGGTTGACTTTGACTTAGATTGAACCAAATCATGTAGAATTTGCATTGAAGGTATTCTTTATGATATTTTAGACTGTATTATGACATGTGGTTGTTTTAAATAGGATCTTATTACTCCAGTCCAGTCACTTTTCATCATCAGCAATTCGGATTGTCAGGCGAGTACATTCTCTGATCTTTTCATACTTCTTTGGATATGTACTCTTGTTATAGACTAGTATACTTGATGCTGACACGACGTTCACACGGATCAGTATCCTCTGGATCTTTTCATGCGATGTTATCCCCTCGGATACATCGAGTATGTCATGTTCATGTACTTTATCATGGTCATCATGTACTCCATGTATTTACATTTATCCATGTGCACTCATATGTTATTCATGTACACTCATGACCATATGAGCTCCATGTATACAGTAGTTGTTATCCATGTGCAATAACATAACATGCTTTGATCCTTGTGTATTGGTTGGGGCAGGAAGAGTGTAGTTGGTTATGTGATCATTATCCCCAGTAGTTATCCATGTGCATTCCATAGCTGTATCCATGTGCAACCCAAGCTGTTTATATAACCAATTCATGCTCTGATTCACGTAGAAGGTTATATTCTTTAGTTATCATATTATATCTCAGTTATATCTTCTCTCTTGTTGATTTCTCTTTACAGCGATTCATGTATAGTTTTTTATAGCTTGCTTTACATGTCCATTCCTGATATGAACTGTTGTGAGAGATATGTGCTCGTTCTGTCCTGACTGGGCATGTTGAAAATTTTACAGGTGATGATGAAGAGTATTGTCCTACTTATTATGGCATTGGCTTAGATGACACTGGCGACATGGACCCACAGGAGGATCCCACAGTCGCTGAGGACTTGCCCATAGTCTAGCTGAGACTTAGTATTTTATTTGTATTTTTCTGTTTGAGACTTTATGGGTTGTACTTGAGATTATTTCTGGTGTTTACACCTAGACTTTTATTGTGACTCTTTTGAGATTCTTATATTCCATCTTAGTATTGTGATTGAGTTACGTATTATTTTACTCTCTATTCATAGTTTATTTAGATTGTGTTAGATATGGTGACTCAGGACAGCGTTCTACCGCCGACACTGCGGCGTAGGCTGGGCGTTTGTTACTTCTCGTGCCCTTACACTGGGTGCGGGTCGTGACAACAACACAAAAGGACTAAGTTGCACAAAGTAAATCAAACGTGTTGGTTTTGTACGGGTGGGCAAGGAGCTCACTCTAGCAGTACAGTTGAGTACTGACACCCACACAGTGTTTATGTGCAGGTACAGGTAGAAGCTCGCGGCGCGGAGCTCGCTTGGATGCGTCGAGACATAGAGTTCCTTGGCGATTCGAGGCGTGTGGCCGCATGGAGTCAAGACTTATATGGGACATAATGTATGTACATTGCCTTCCGAAGCATCCGCTGGCTCAAGCATTGTATTGAGAGATGAAAGAGAGCAGAGTGACTTGTAAAATGAGAGAAAAGTGAGCTTGAGAGACTTGTAATAATGGCCTTGCGCCTCATTGTAATCTTATTATTCAATATCAATAAGGAGCACTTTTGAATAACTTATGTTTTGCTTCTAAATTTTTGCTGCATGTTCAATATTTCTGCTTGGGACTTCTGTGCGACGACCCCGTCGCAATCGCTGAAATCGGCCGTTATGAAACTGCCTTACACGAGCGCAATCTAGGCTTGTGCGACATCATGCCTTAGTGAGGATGATCGCTCCTACGGGAGCGGAGCGTGACACACGGTCCCTTGGTACTCTGAGCAGAATTGAGCAATTTTTGATACAGTTTTTTCCATGTATACAAAGGAGGGATTTGAAATATTTGTGTTGATGAAATATAATTTATATTAATTAACAGAAATACAAAAAATGTATTAAATATTTTGGGTTAGCTGTAGGGGCCGAATCCCAGCTAGCGGTAGTCCGAAGACACTTGGCACCGTATCGCTTAGGTTTACGTCTTTTTGTCAGAATGGCCCTTTCGGCTTATAACCAAAATACTTTTTACGATTTTATGAATTTAGGTCAAGTAATATATAATTATAACACTTCAATGTCCAAAATTTCTAATTCTTTTCATATAAAGTTAAAACGATCTTCTACTATAGTTTTAGTAAAGATGTCATCTAATTGGCGTTCTGTGTCCACATATTCTAGACAAATATCACATTGTAAAACATGGTCTCTAAGAAAATGATGTCTTATCTCTATATGCTTAGTGCGAGAGTGACAAATATGATTCTTTGTGAGGTTTATAGAACTAGTGTTATCATAGTAAATAGGAATGTGGTTGTAACATAACTGATAGTCTTCCAAGGTTTGCTTCATCCATAAAATCTGGGCACAACAATGTCCTGCGGCTATATATTCAACCTCGGTTGTTGATAATACAACAGAGTTTTACTTTTAAAAAACCAGGAGCTAAGGATTTTCCTAGGAAATGATATGTGCCACTAGTACTTTTACGATTGACCTTGCATCCAGCAAAATATGCGTCCGAATAACCTATCAGATCAAACGAATCAATTTTTGGATACCATAGACCGGTTGTTAAAGTATCTTTAAGGTATCGTAGGATACGCTTAAGGGTGCTCACATGTGATTCTTTAGAACAAGCCTGCTATCTTTCACATAGGCATACTGAAAACACAGCCTGATATCTCGCACTGCAGTTGGTTTACCACTTCAATCCATATCAAGCTTTGTAGACGTTGCCATAGGAGTTCCGATTGGTTTGACATGGTCCATATCAAACTTCTTCAACAAGTCTTTTGTATATTTGGCTTGACTGATGAAAATTTCTTGTGAATTTTGTTTGATTTGTAGCTCAAGAAAGAAAGTCAATTCTTCTACCATGCTCATTTCAAATTCACTCTGCACATACTCAGCAAACTTGTTACAAAGTATCTCATTTTTTGATCTAAAAATAATATCATCTTCATAGATCTGAACTAAAAAATGTTATTATTAATAGATTTTATAAAAAAGAGTAGAATCATATTTCCTTTTGAAAAGCCGTGTTCAAGTAAGAAGGAACTAAGGCACTCATACCATGCTCGAGGTGCTTGTTTGAGTCTATAGAGAGCCTTACGAAGCTTGAATACATGATTTGGTCTTTTAAAATATTCAAATCCTGGAGGTTGTTTAACAAAAACTTCTTCTTTTATAAAACCATTTAGAAAAGCACTTTGATATCCATTTGAAAAGTTTAAAACCATGAAAACTATCAAAAGCACATAACATTCGAATGGATTCTAGTCTAGCAAATGGAGCATATGTCTCATCGTAGTCAATGTCTTCTTCTTGATTATAGCCTTGAGCTACTAGACGTGCTTTATTGCGTGTGACCATACCATTCTCATCTAATTTATTTCGAAAAACCTATTTAGTACCAACGACCGGGTGATCACTAGGTCTGGGAACAAGTTCCCAAACTTGATTTCGTTCAAATTGGTTAAGTTTCTCTTGTATTACAGAAATCCAAAATTCATCATCAAAAGCTTCTCACTACAAGAAAAATGACGTTTCTTGACGGTTTATTTCTTGACGGTTGTAAAAACCCGTTAAGGAAAGGGATTATCTTGACGATTTTAGTCTTAAGTCAAGGAAGGACATGTTTTATATCAATTTAACAATTTTATAGCACAATAGTTGACGATTTTAGAAGATTCGTCAAGAAATATTATTTTATTTAGTGACGGTTCAGTAATAACCGTCAACTAATATATGTGCGAGAAAATTGTCACACACATTTTAGCTGCCATTTTAGTAATATTTTAAAATTTATTTTTCTTACAGTATCTACATTGACGGTTTGGTGATTATTTTGATTGCTGATATCTATAAGAAGAACAAAGACCTCTCTCCTCCTCAGAAAAAGAACTCGACTCCTCTATCTCTATTTTTTTATCCCTCTTCATTTCTCCTTCTCTTTATTTTAAATCTCCCAAGCCCTAATCCATCGTTAGGTCCAGATCGAGAACTCTCACCTCCCCTAGGAGATCCCCGACGCTGAGGTCTTAACTTTCGAGGGGGCTCCATGGCGCCATCATCTAGGGCACCATCGGTAGAGATCGGAGGAGACACAGAGGGGTCTTTGAGGAGGAGCTCGATCCTCCCAGATCTGACCGACGACCGATGGTCATCCACCAGAAATACGGAAGAGATGGAGGAGCGGAAGGGCTCTTATTTGACGCGTGCTCCGCTTCTTCGACGATGCAGCTGTCGACTCCGATTTAGATGATAAAGAGGAGGTCTTGATGACAACATCGACCTCAAGGACAAAGAGGTCGACATAGGTCTTATTTGTCTTTACTTTTTTGCTTATTCTGGGGTTTTTTCGTGAGTGAACATAGGGTTTGATTTTTGTAAGTAAAGTTAGGGGTTTTCGCGTGTATTATTAGGAGTACATCAACGAGATTGATTCCTAGAAGAACGACCAGAGAACGTCGTGCTAATCAATATCAGATAATCAGCTATTGCCAAGTTCAAGGAGTATCAACGACCACATCAAGGACTGACAACTCGAATCAACTCGTAAGAGGTCTTCTTTCTTCTTCTAATTCAATTATCATTTCCTTTGTTTTATGACCAAAACCCTTTTTGATGAAATATTTACAAGAGAAAGAAGTAGCGCCGCGAGGAGAAAAGTCAAGGAGGAAGAGGATGAGCGGAGGAAGAAGCTTCAGTCGGAGATCGACGAGGTTTGAATTTTGTTGCAATTATAGTTTTTTATTGAGTGTGTGTGTACCATGGGGGAAGTGTGAAGGATTGTGTATCAAAAATTAAAGTGAAGGGGGTGTTAGTGCACATGAAAGATGATGCAGAGTTTGTGTGTTGTATTAGATTATATGTGCTACAGTAACAGTAGTTTGTGCAGATAGCAGCAACCTCGTCATGACTTTGATTATTCAATTATCTTTCTAAAACTGATACAAATTAGAATCTAAATACTTTTCATGGTGGATATTTTTTTGGCCAGTTTGATGAATCCAAAGCATAAGAGAGGCTGGAACGCAAAATATAAAATGCTTCTCCTGAGCAAGAACAGTGAGGATGCTGAGTCATATAGAATGGGATAAGATTCAAAAAATTAGGCCTAAGACTCCTTTTGAGTCTAAGCTTGCTCGGCATAACGCACGTATAAGAACTGGAGAACTGGTCCGCTTGGTTAGTTTATTTATTTAAAATCATCAAGCTGCTAGTTGTTCAATTTCATCATTTGATATGTAGTGTTGCTACTTATCAGGTTTTTGAACTAGTTATGATGATATAGAAGGGACCTTTGTAACACCCAGTTTTCCAGATGAGGGTAATTTTGAAATTTTGTAATTATAATTATTATTTATTGATAATTATTTCATATTATGATTTTTGGTAATTTTTAATCATTTTTAAACTATTTAAAATTATGACTTGTGATTTTGACATTTTACTATTGTTTGGTTTTAATTTCGAGAAATTTGTCACCCCCAATTTTCAGGAATAGGAGTATTTTTGTCATTTTGTATTTTTGAAATATTTTTGAAATTTATTTTATTATTTATGATGCTGTTTTGGGGTTATTTGAGTCGGGTTCGAATTTCAGCTCAATCCGACTTGAAACGGGAATCCGGGGGTAGTGTTGACTTTAGTGGACCCACACATTAGTTAGCCATAGCCCACATGATAGAAATATTTTAGTTAGAGGTTAGACTAATTATTATGGATAATATTAGTGTGATTAGAGACTTTAGAATGACTAATTTAGCCCCAACCAATTAGTCCTTTCCTAATACTAATAGAATAGGTTAGTGGGGGCATTTTGGACCTTACCATAATAGGACAAATAGCCCCATATGGCCAGCCACTTTGGGAGAGGATAGGCTCAAGTTCATTTCATTATTCTCATCCACACTCTCTCTCTTGTTCTTCCCCAAATTTCTAGAGCGCAATCCCTAGCAATTTTTTCACCAAATCTTTCAATTTTGCCACCAAATCTTATTCTTTCCTTCTCCATTCTAGCCAAAGAGGAAGCTACCCAAGTTTGGGAGGATTCGGAGCTCGTTCGTGTCCTTTTGGAATCTCTACGTGTTGGTGTCGCTCCGGAAAGGCTTTTCTTCGATTCGATCTATCGGGAGGTATAAATCCCTTCTCCTTTTCATTTCCTCATGCATATAGGTCTATTTTGAACCCATAAGAATGACCCCCATGGTTGTATCTCCATTTGTGTCCATTTCGTGTCCATTTGGAGGTCATAGGAGTGTCCTTTGTGTTGTGGTTGTGTCCATGTGGAAAAACCCCAAATTTGGACACACTATGTGTTGTTGTTATGTATGAATGAATTATTACATGTTTAATCTCATATTTTGTATTGGAGATGTGTTCTATAGTGTCTCATATATATATATATATTAGTGTAGAGAGTGAGTTCTTGCTATATTATGTTATATACTTGTGTTCTTTTGTCTCAAACTACCCAAATCCGTCATAATTTTTATCCACGTTTTTAGTAGCAATAGCAACTTAGAAATGTCATAACTTTTAGCTTAAAACTCTGATTTATCTTCCCTTTTTTTAAAAGAACCGTATCGAAGTTAGCTTTCCAAATATATATTTTAATAAGTTAAATTCTTTCTATAACTTTCTGTAGAATTATTTGAGTGTCAGCTATACGAAAGACGAATGCGTTTCGGTATTTTCTTGATTCCGGGAGCTTCCGGACACGAAAATGCGATCCGTTTGAAGTTTCGGAAAGCTAACATGAAGTACTACAACATACTTTAATCCTAGAATTTAGTGAATGCCCAATTGGTACAGTATTAGTTTTAAGTAAAAGAGTGACTATACGATATATGCATTTTGTGTAACCTATGAGCCTATGTAGTATGGATATTAAATGAATATAGAGTATGTAATGCATGATATGTTAGATGAATGAAATGATATATATATGATATATATTCTCTTTACATTAATGTATATATATGGTTGAATGCAAGCATGTAGGAATGCAATTAATGTAATATATGTAAGCAATGCATAAATGCATGAATGAAAGAATGATATACAATGCATGCATGAAAGTATATAATGAATGCTAGATATAAATGCAAGGTATATATGTAATGATAGATATGAATGCATAATGTATAAATATTGTAAATGCAATATCAGATTTCATATGTAGACATAGAACCAATGCATAGCTGATATTTAGATTGAATGTAAGTTCATTTTAGGTTGTTCGAACACTGAACTGTCCATGTAAGCATATATACCTTCCTTTTTCTATTGCCAAGCCAATTTCAGTTTTCAATATAGTGGAATGTCTATGAATGTAATGTTAACCTTCAACCCCTTAATTCGAAATGTTAGTTAATTTCAGTATTAGACAATGCATGAGCTGTATGCATATGGGATGTTGGCTTAATGGCAGATTTCAGATAACATGGTTCATTTTATGTGGTTAGTTACACCAGTTTATGGGATAGCTCACTTTAGTTTATATGTAAATGTGGAACTAAACTGAGAATGAACTTCACCCTCTGCACAAGGACACCCCACTCTATATCAACCACCATGCCATATAACCCTTCTCTAAATGATTGCTATAATATATATAGATTTATGTAAAGTATAGATGCATGTTAGTTATAACTTAAATAGTCTCTACTCTAATGTATATAGATGTATACTTGTAGCCATGCATGTTAAGTATAATACATGTGTAATGTAGATGGGTTAGCTTTGTGCCATGTGTAGTGTAAACTCATAACTAGTGTTGATTTCTCTTTTCATGTACACACACACATAGGTTTCACACCCTCAAGTGACACTCTCATGTCACATGACACACACACACATACACTTGAACACATGCACTTTCATTCTCCTTTTTTCCTATGGATATGTGTACACACACACACACACACACACACACACACACACACACACATATATATATATATATATATATATATATATATATATATATATTTTATATATATATATATATATATATATATATATATATATGCATATATATGCATGTTAGACTCACATTTTTAATGTATCCTACAAATATATGAGTGCACTATATTATATTAGATACATTTATGGACATGTGTGTATATATGTGAGATGAATATATAGGTATCCTATATATTATAATATGTGGGTGTATTATATTTTAGATATATATATTGTTATGTATATGATATGTGAAATATATGTGATGTGGACTATAGGGCATAGGGCCTATGTGTATGATATGAATACACCAATGTTGTGTGTTGATAGTCTAGTATGACTTGTGATTGGTGTGTGATGCTAGCCTAGGCTTGGTTAGGCCTAGTGAGACTTGTTAGACTTGTTTGGCTTAGACTTGACCTAGTTTGACTAGTATAGTTGACTGGAGTTGACCAAGTGTTGACTTTAGTCTAGTTTGACCTAGACAGCATGCAGACGCATTGTAGATTACTATTATCATCCCCTGTATACATCTTGACTTGTGTTGCTCTAACTAGGAATCAGGTACCTCATCTCGGACAGTACATTTACTTCATACATTCAGATACCAGGCGAGTACATTCTCTGATAGTTCTCTCATTTATTTGTCAATTACTGTACTTCAGTTCTAGTTAGCTGTATGTGATTCTCTGTTACAAACACGTATTTCTATTTCTGAATCCATGTATACGACACACATACTTACTCGTCTTACCTTTATTATTTGAATCACCATACGAATCACTATTCGAACCACCTATTCGTATCTTTATATGCTAGTTGGACTTGTATTCGATTGATGTGTCGGATTTTGGATTCATTTGTATTAGATGGGCGGGAAAATACTTGATTAGACATGTGAACATTCCTACTATTCGAACCACCCCCTGTGAATAATATTCGAACGATAGCCATTCTACACCCGGCCAGGTGTGTGATGTGCCATATTTACCCTTAGCCGTTTACATGTCTAACTAAGTATTTTAAAACACACTTGGAGAATTTATTCGAATCGTTGTTAGAACATTGTGAATCACTATTCGTATCACCTTATTCGTATCACCTTATTCGATTCACCTTATTAGAACAATGATTAGAATCACATTCGACTCATCTTATATTAGACTCACATTGGGATTACACTCGACTTATATTGTACCATCTGAACTCATTATGTTACTCTAGTTCAGCTAGATCTTATTTTACAGTCTTCATTGCTATGTTTCTCTTCTTGTTTAGTTACTTACTTTCTTTGTACCTTTTCTGTCTCTCTATATATACCATCACCTGAAAAATTAAACTGCCATATTCATCAATACAACTGTCTATAACTGCTTTATAGTTCTCTGTCATTTACTTGGGATTTCTTGATGAATTGTACTCGCTCCCGTCCTGACTGGACCTGTTGAAAATTTTACAGAGGATGATGATGAACCATGCACCCTTACTTAGAGTTTGCCTAGTTGACACTCGCGACCTGGACCCCTGGGGAGGTTCAGGCAGCTGCTCAGGATGACACCTTGTATAGTGTAGATAGCTTAGACTGTTCCTTCTTTTCATGCTTAGCTGTTGTCTTTAATTTCAGAGTTGTATATTTTAGAGATGATGAGACTTTATTATTTCATTCTGCTGTACCTCAGTTGATGATTTCTTATCTATTTCCATCGTGCTACATTCTACCTTAGATTGTGATTGAGTTGTACCTCTGTTGGCCTCCTTTTGGAGAGTATATTCATGTTATGTAGTTATAGTTCATGACCTAGAACAGCGTTCTACCGCCGATACTGCGGCGTAGGCTGGGCGTTGTTACGCTCTCGTACCCTCACTGTGGGTGCGGGTCATGACAACCTTGCTGAAAATGACTTCTAGCTTGAATTAGTATAGTTATCATGTAACGCCCCAGTCCCAAAATATTTAGGACTAAGTACGTAGACATGCCAGCTGCATACATACGAAGTATACTCTGATATATGGAAATCTCGTATGTATACATAAGCTGTAAAATGCAATAAACCATAACTAACTAATCTCATCCACAGAATAAGAAAATAAAGATATCATATAACGAATAGTCTTGATACAATATGTTGGGTGGAGACACATCCACTACCAACAAAATAAAAAAAGATGTACATGATATACAAAAGTATCGACGAAGGTAGCAAGATAGATCCAAGACGCGTCATCTTCGAATAAATGGAGAAGATCACGACCTCGTTTAGAATACCTGCGGAAGACATGAACACACACCTGGAGAGATAACCAGGACCTCAGAGGGACGTAATAAGACACATAATATCATGCCCTAAACTGAATAATAAAAGCTCAACAGAAATTATATATGACTAAACAGATAAAGGTCCTTAACCATTCTATGTGAAAATGTATTTTGAAGACAATGTTCCACACAAGGGCTTCCGAAACTAGAAATACGACGCGTTAGCGTTTCAACCGAGGTACTAGTGGTATCTAGAGAAAAATAAATAAATGCACGACATACTAGTCTCTCGGGTGAGTCACTAACGACAGCTAGAGGAAAGTAAATGCACGGCATATTTGTGTTTCAACCGAGGCACTAGTGGCATCTAGAGAAAATAAAATAAATACACGACACACTAGCTCTCGACTGAGTCACTAATGGCAGCTAGCGAAAAGTAAATGTGTGAAAGCTCCTGCGCCTAATAACTGTCTTCCTCTACCCCATGCACTACTCATGCTGAATCCACACCACGATATTTCTAATAACCGCAAAGTCTTCTAGGCAATTATATTAGCAGTTATATCCTAACGCTCGTCCTGTACACACCGATGTACGGTCGTTACGCAAGTCCGAATCTATATGAGACACATAACATCGTGGCACACAGGTGTCGGGCCAATGAATGTGACACAAACAAAGGTGGTCCCTTACTCTAGGCCAAATGCATAAAAAACTAAAGTATAGTAATTTCTAACTACATATGGTTTTGAAAGAACAACTTATAAGAAATAAAACATGCATGATATTGAGCAAAAAATTAAACAATATAGGCAAGGTTTCTTGCCTGATGTCCGAGTGAGGTAAGATGATGTCCTGACGACTAATCATCAACAACGCACAAAGAGGAAGATGTAGGAACAACTTCGGATGCTGAAAATAGTCTATTATCTAATTATAATTAATACTGCACCTATTATATTTATTTAATAAATTTTGAAGTTAGGATATGGTATAGGTTTTCGTATCATCTTTCTGAAAAACTAAACGGATCGCATTTTCGTTTCTGGAATCTCCCGAAATCGCAAAAATACCGAAACACGTTTATTTTTTGGATACTAGATACTCAAACAGTTTTGCAAAAATTTACAGAATGAATTTTGTCTACTAAAATATGTTTTTGGAAACCTTACCTCGATACGCTTCTTTTAAAAAAATGGAGACGAAACGGAGTTCGGAGCTAGGAGATATCGTCGTTCCAAGTTGCTCTTGCTGCTAAAAAGCGGGACTGAATTCTAATAACGAATTTTAGAGTTTCTATTGGACTAAAAATAATTTCGAATTATGGCTGATAGAAGGGGGATGTATTGGATTTATATAGGTATTTATTTCAGATTTATCTCCTAAATTAGATATGATTTGATTTAAATTGATAGGAGCTACTTTGTTATGATATAATATAGATAAGGATGTTTTCCTATTAGACTTAGGATTATGATTAACTTAAAATATAGTTCATATTTATCTAAATTATCTATAACATTATTTAAAATTACTATAGATAATAAATAGAGTTAATATTTATTTAAACAACCTTTATCTAATCTCATTTATACAAGCTAAAATATTTAATACTAAATTGACATTTATTCTATATTATGTAAATAGTGTACAATATAAGTAACATGTAAAAAGTAATAAAAGTTATGAAATAAATCCTAAAATTTTGAGAAAAATTGTATAATATAGTTTAGATCCTTAATGTACTAGAAAAATAGCTTTATATATTTGTATACTAAATTCACTAATGAGCACTATACTAAATATATATAAAATAATACAAATTATATAATAAGTCAATAAATAGGTATTTAAAAATCCAAAAAATCAACAAATATTTATTTTGAAAAATCAGGAGGTTTACAAAAGTCTTATCTAGATAAGGACTAAGAAGAGTTTTAATTCCCCTTGGATTTTTCACTATTTAATTCAAATTGATTTAAAACTAACTCAATCAAATATAATACAATGTAGATAGATTCTACCTCTAATTTAAACTATATTTAAATAACTTAATATTTTTTTCCAACTTAAATTACCATAATTAATTACATATTAAATCAACCCATATTTAATATACGTTTTTCGAAATAATAAATTAATGATAATAATTAATTTCAAAAATACAAATATATATATATACACTCGCATGCAAAAATAATACTTACATAAAACACAGTTTTTCTAAATTACTAGTTATACTTGTACCATAAAATAAAATAGCCTTTTTTAAATAAAAATAAAGTTTGGCAATCCTCGACGCGACATATTTACAACTTCAAGCAATATAAAATATTTATCGTCTATTATTTTCAAATATTTTCTACATCTATATAATTAAAACATTTTATAAAAATATGTACTTCGCACTTATTCGCACTTGACGAGAAATTTACAAAACGCAAACTCGTACGCGACGTATAAATACGAAGTACAAAAATCAATACCATATTTATTAAAAAAATTATAGTAGAAATTTAGGAATTTTACATCCTACCCAATTTACAAGAATTTCGTTCTCGAAATTTAGGAATAGCTAGGGTAGGGGAGATAGAAAGAGTTCATCAATTCCGAAATATGATTAAATTTTTGGATGAGACGAAGAAACGACGTTCGACACAAATATGCATTGAAAGATCGTGATTTTGATATTTACGAAAATACATCTTGGTTATGGAGTTGAAGAAGGGTCGCTAGTTAGGGTAATACAATTATGATAACACGAATTAGAGAATAGAAAGGAATTAAGTAGATCAAAGAGAATAATTTAGACATTTAGGAGAGAGAGTTTCTTGAGCGAATATAGTCGTCTAGGTTTAAGGTATGGTTAAGGAAATGATTTGAATCATTTTCAAGTTTCAAAAACGATTAGAAGGTTGCGATAATGAATCTAGGGTAGAGGAAAAAGGTAACTCAAGACGGGGTTATAGTCACATTGGTTGGTTCGTGGTTAACTATCTTGGCAATAGATGGTGGACAACTATGGGGATATCAAGTACGAGTGTTTGTCTTTCTAATATAGGCGAAAGACGAAAATAATAAAGAGTTCGAAGAAGATATTATCGAATACGAATAAGTGGTTCAAAGATGATTGAAATTTTCAGAAAGAATTGCCAAGACAGTCGCAGATGGAATTCTAGAGGCCAAGTTTAACTATGTCTCCATCCACGTCGAACAATATATGAAAAGCGAACCAAAGTACACTAGGTTAATCAGGCCATCATGCACCGATTCTGATTAGACAATGTATTAGTGGACGTCCCCAATAACACATATGTCATGAACAAGCTCGGTAAAAGAATAAGCTTGCAAAACTAAGGCTAAATTAGCATCATTAGATAGTCAAAATATAAGTAAGAAATACTAATGAAGGAAATTAAATAGTCAAAGATCCATTAAAATCTAAGTCTTGCCCGAAGTTTGGACTTACGCAGTCGTCCTAGTGTTTTCTTATCTATATATGGCTTGGTTGACTAGATAAGTTAGGGTCCTCTGAATTCTATAGTCTAAGTAAACTTATCAATATGGGTCACAAGGACAAAGGTTTGTTAGGTCATGAGGTATTCTATCCAACTTACAAGAGTTAAACTAGTAGTGTGATGGGACAATGGGTCAAGCAATCAAGATAAAGCACAAAGTTAAGCATTTAAGGAATTAAGTAAAATAACATCACATATCGGATCGAAAGAATCGAGTAAAGGTTGAGTCCCTATCATTGGTCAAAAAATATATCGGTATCATGATAAAGATTATAGTCTAGTCTTTATGACCCGAAAGTCATATCATAAAAAATAGAGTACCAAGGGACGTGTTTGAGTGGGCATGATATACCTATATGAAGGTGAGCTCGTCTAGGTCTTACATATGAAATTTGTTGGAAGGTAACAGCTAGTATTACACTCCAAATATCAAAGTCACAGTAAAGGACACAAAAAGATATAAAATAGAAAGTGGGAGTTCATGAAGTGACAATTAATGCACAAACATTAAAGAAGATCAAGTTGAAGCATAAAATAAAATTAATTAAGGAATATAGTAAAATAATTTAGGGACATAGTTTTCAGAGAGAAGATAGTCTCCTAGGTGGATAAAGTCAAGGAACGATTAAATCATTTCTCAAATTTCAAATGGTTAGAAGGTCACAATAAAAGATCTGGATTTGGGGAAAGGTCGAGTAAGTCAAAATTGAGATATAGTCACATGGTTTGGTCGAAGACTAACTATACTTGTGTATATACAACTATCTTGGTCATTAATGGAATGTAGAGTACCTCTTCTCATTAGGGTGACTTGCCTGCTTCTTGGTTGTCTATCAAGATAAGATTTAATCCAAAATTGATTTCCCAATATGTTTTCGAGCTTGACATAAACTACGATATTCAAGCATAATCATAAAATAAATTCAAGTCTTAATAACCCTAAGATAACCCTTAGTATGACAATATATATATATATATATATATTATATATATATATATATATATATTATATATATATATATATATCAATATATATATAATATATATATATATATATAATATATAATATATATCTATATATATTATATCTATATATATATAATATATATATAAATATATAATATATATATATAATACAAAAAAAAAAAATATATATATTAAATATATAATAAATATATATATATATATATATATAATATATATAATATAATATATATATATATTATATATATATATATATATATAATATATATATATATATAAATATATATATATAAAATATATCTATATATATATATATATATATATAGATATATATTATATTTATATATATATATATTATATATTATATATATATATTTTTTTTATAATATATATATAGATATATATATATATATATATATATATATATAAAAATATATATATATATATATATATATATATATATAGATATATATATATATATATATATAATATATATATTATATATTCCTCCAATATGCACAAACTAAACTTCTTATTCTCTAGTCGGTTGAGGTCATCCATCATAACTTAAAAAAAAATTAGATCCTCTAATCAATCTCAAAATAAGTTATCATATCTCTTAATAATTTCCACAAAATAGCAATATTATAAATCCAAACTTTAAACTCAAAGATTTAGATAACCTTATCACTCGTGAATTATACGAAAAAATTTGAAGATTTTTTTTCACAATTGAAATATTAAACTCAAAATAAATTTATCAATCATAGATCGTATGACACAGTTCAAAATTTAAAATTTTCCTCAAATCAATTTATATCCTCAAAAGATATGAATAACTATAACCCGAAAATCATAAATATTTTCTAAATCTTCAAAATCAAAGATTTTTCTCAATCTTCTATCAATCCTTTGGTGAATACTCCTAGTAGTCTCAAGATAAAATTCTCTCTGTACTCAAAGTTGGTAAAATTACTACTACCCAACTTAGAATTAACTAATCCTTAAGATCATACTTTTAGAAAAATAAATGCCTCTATATCTTAAATAAGACCTCAATGTATACTAATTGTGAATGTAATCCTTCTAGTCACGTGTTTGACCTATGAGAATACACTAGTGTAGTCGTTTTTCTAACCGACATTAAGCACGAGAAATTAAACATTCACGGTAGAAAGGGGTCAAACAAGATGCAATCAAGGGAGGCAAACGAAAGTTTGAAGTTTGGAGTCAAGAAAGAATGTCAAGTATATGGATGATATCCTAGACTCTAATTCTATTTGCAGGCTCACATCGGTACAATAATATAACCGAAGTGATAAATTTGACCTACATGGGCCACCACAAAATATGTAACACCCCAGTCCCAAAATATTTAGGACTAAGTACGTAGAGATGCCAGCTGCATACATACGAAGTATACTCCGATATATGGAAACCTCGTATGTATACATAAGCTGTAAAATATAATAAACCACAACTAACTAATCTCATCCACAGAATAAGGAAATAAAGATATGATATAATGAATAGTCTTGATACAATATGTTGGATGGAGACACATCCACTACCAACAAAATAAAAGAAGATGTACATGATATACAAAAGTATCGATGAAGGTAGCAAGATAGATCCAAGATGCGTCATCTTCGAATAAATTGAGAAGATCATGACCTCGGCTATAATACCTACGGAAGACATGAACACACACCTGGAGAGATAACCAGATCCTCAGAGGGACGTAATAAGACACATAATATCATGCCCTAAACTGAATAATAAAAGCTCAATAGAAAAGTATATATGACTAAACAGATAAAGGTCCTTAACCATTCTATGTGAAAATACATTTTGAAGACAACGTTCCATACAAGGGCTTCCGAGACTAGAAACACGGTGCGTTAGCATTTCAACCGAGGTACTAGTGGCATTTAGAGAAAAATAAATAAATGCACGACACACTAGTCTCTCGGGTGAGTCACTAACGACAGCTAGAGGAAAGTAAATGCACGGCACATTTGTGTTTCAACCGAGGCACTAGTGACATCAAGAGAAAAGTAAATGCACTACTCGTGCTGAATCCACACCACGATATTTCTAATAACCGCTAAGTCTTCTAGGCAATTATATTAGCAGTTATATCCTAACGCTCGTCCTGTACGCACCGATGTACGGTCGGTACGCAAGTCCGAATTTATATGAGACACGTGACATCATGGCACACAGATGTCAGGCCAATGAATGCGACACAAACAAAGGTGGTCCCTTACTCTAGGCCAAATGCATAAAGAAAACTAAAGTATAGTAATTTGCAACTACATATAGTTTTGAAAGAACAACTTATAAGAAATAAAACATGCATGATATTGAGAAAAAAATTAAACAGTAAATGCAAGGTGTCTTGTCTGATGTCCGAGTGAGGTAAGATGATGTCCTGGCGACGAATCAACAACGGCGCACAAAGAGGAAGTTGTAGAAACAACTTCGGATGCTGAAAATAGTCTATTATCTAATTATAATTAATACTGCACCTATTATATTTATTTAATAAATTCTGAAGTTAGGATATGGTATAGGTTTTCGTATCATCTTTTCGAAAAACTAAACGGATCGCATTTTCGTTTCCGGAATCTCCCGAAATTGCAAAAATACCGAAACGCATTTATTGTTTGGACACTAGATACTCAAAAAGTTTTGCAGAAATTTACAGAACGAATTTTGTCTATTAAAATATGTTTTTGGAAACCTTATCTCGATACGCTTCTCTAAAAAAAACTAGAGACGAAACGGAGTTCGGAGCTAGGAGATATCGTCGTTCCAAGTTGCTCTTGCTGCTAAAAAGCGGGGCTGAATTCTAATGACAAATTTTAGAATTTTTATTGGACTAAAAATAATTTTTAATTATGGCTGATAAAAGGGGGATGTATTGGGTTTATATAGGTATTTATTTCAGATTTATCTCCTAAATTAGATATGATTTGATTTAAATTGATAGGAGCTACTTTGTTATGATATAATATAGATAAGGATGTTTTCCTATTAGACTTAGGATTATGATTAACTTAAAATATAGTTCATATTTATCTAAATTATCTATAACATTATTTAAAATTACTATAGATAATAAATAGAGTTATTTTTTTTAAACAACCTTTATCTAATCTCATTTATACAAGCTAAAATATTTAATACTAAATTGACATTTATTCTATATTATGTAAATAGTGTACAATATAAGTAACATGTAAAAAGTAATAAAAGTTATGAAATAAATCCTAAAATTTTGAAAAAATTTGTATAATATAGTTTAGATCCTTAATGTACTAAAAAATAGCTTTATATATTTGTATACTAAATTCACTAATGAGCATTATACTAAATATATATAAAATAATACAAATTATATAATAAGTCAATAAATAGTTATTTAAAAATCCAAAAATTTAAAAAATATTTATTTTGAAAAATCAGGAGGTT
Source organism: Iris pallida (assembly GCA_029216955.1). NCBI lineage: Eukaryota > Viridiplantae > Streptophyta > Magnoliopsida > Asparagales > Iridaceae > Iris > Iris pallida. Next base: position 6,951,079 of record JANAVB010004798.1, read on the forward strand.
TACAAAAGTCTTATCTAGATAAGGACTAAGAAGAGTTTTAATTCCCCTTGGATTTTTCACTATTTAATTCAAATTAATTTAAAAGTAACTCAATCAAATATAATCCAATATAGATAGATTCTACCTCTAATTTAAACTTTATTTAAATAACTTAATATATTTTTTCCAACTTAAATCACCATAATTAATTACATATTAAATCAACCCATATTTTATATACGTTTTTCTAAATAATATATTAATGATAATAATTAATTTCAAAAATACAAATATATATACACTCGCATGCAAAAATAATACTTACATAAAATACAGTTTTTTTAAATTACTAGTTATACTTGTACCATAAAATAAAATGACCTTTTTTAAATAAAAATAAAGTTTGGCAATCCTCGACGCGACGTATTTACAACTTCAAGCAATATAAAATATTTATCGTCTATTATTTTGAAATATTTTCTACATCTATATAATTAAAACGTTTTATAAAAATATGTACTTCGCACTTATTCGCACTTGATGAGAAATTTACAAAACACAAACTCGTACGCGACGTATAAATACGAAGTACAAAAATCAATACCATATTTATTAAAAAAATTATAGTAGAAATTTAGGGGTTTTACATATCATATATATAACAATTTACTTAATATATCAAATTGGTCTGGCCTCTTCTCCATTCCATGTTACATAATAATTTGCTTTGCATGTTGGTTGGGGATTAATTTACCGTTTCCATGTTTGGGTTGTAACTAGTTTCTTACAGGTAGGGAAGATATGGGGGCACTGGGAAGGTGGTCCTTAGCTCAGACCTTGGCCAGAAGATGATAAGGTATTACATATCGCATTATACTCATGTGGAAGTAGGGTTTGCACTGCCATCATTCAACATGGGGGACCCAACATTCAACATTCACTCTAGCTCTTCCCCCGCCCGTCAATTTTAGGCAAGTATTTCTGAAACTTGAGTGAACCAATTCTCAGTTGCTGGGAATCCTAGCCAGAAAGTTAGTACAACTAGTTCAATATTGGAAAGACTACTGGGGACTTTGATTATCTGAGAGAGTGAGTGAAGGAGAGGGAGGTTTGTCTTCATTGGATGTCGACGGCAGCTTAACATGAGACTGATGGTAGCTACGTTAAAGTCTTGGACTTTAATAATCAAGCTATCTATTATTTTGTTCTATTTCATTGTTAACTGGGTTAAGCTAATTTGTTTTCCACATTCATTTTATTGCAAGCATTTTAAATACTGTCCAAATAATTTGCATATGCCTAGCGCATAACCTCAAACTGTTAGCTTGTTTATTCATTTTTCATTAGCCCCTGCTCATTATTACTGGTTAGCTATGTTTCTTCTTACCATATTACCTTTATTTGGGGGGACTGGACTGTAGGTTGTCAAGATGTGTGCTATACTGCAGGGAAACTGCAGACATAACAAGTTAGGATCTTTCAATTTCATATATATAGTTAGGATCCTTAAATATATGCAAGTTTGACATGAAAACATGTATAGTTTGATTTCCAGTGTGCAAGAAAGACTTACATAGAGCTCCATATACCCTATTTTCAACCTATCGAAAGATGATTTTGTGCAAGAAAAACATGCATAGTTTGTTTCTTTACTATCTGGCATTATGGTGGATATAAGAAAACTAGAAACCATAAGTATAATGATTGGCGGGTTACTATCTCACATACTGTAAAGAAGGTACATGTTGACTTTGAGGCATACGGTCAGACAGTGGGATTATCTGCATGCTGTGTCTATGGAGGGTCTTCTATGCGTGAGCAAGAAAATGCGCTGAAGCGAGGGTTTGATGTAATAGTAGGAACATCTGATCGAGTAAAAGTAATGCTCAATATTTTGTATACATGTTGCTACTTTATGAATTCCAGTTTTATAGGTGAGCTACTAATATTTTTGGATACATTTATAATTTCCTTGTTCGCATGGAGTAGGATTTTATAGAGAGGAATGCGCTTGATTTGAAGGCATTGAAGTTTCGGGTGCTTGATGAAGCTGATGAAATGCTAAACATGGGTTTTGTTGATGATGTTGAGTTTATTCTTGGTATGTCTTTTTCTCCTTGAGCATTCACAAATACATAATACTAACAGTTCTTTAGAGGAGAATAACTTGTGCTACAACTTATTATGTTACGTTGTACAACACATGTACTTTTTGGGTTTTGAATGACGATGCGTGTTCTTATACATGTTATATCTGTCTTGTGTCCAAAAATGTTAGATATAGCGGGAAGCGCAACTAAACAAAATTTGGTTAGGGATTAGTGTCCAAACTGTAATGCAAAATGTTAGAGTGTGTGTGTGGAATATGGTTAGGGATTAGTGTCCAAACATATACCACAAATGAAATGGCAGATTTTTTTTGTTGCATGGTCAGAATATTCACCATTAAATTTTTGTTTATGCCCGACATATTCTAGAGCAAGGACCCATACCTTCAGAATCATCAGATTGTACACATTTGTCTTGTTAAATGAAGCATATGTGATGAAGATATGTTAATGCAATATTTGGGTTATATTTTAATTTTGACAAACCTTATTAGGAACAAGCAAGAAAACCTGTAAGCCAACTTAAAGAACTGCAAGTACATAAAAACATATATCATACTCATTACCAATGATAGGTAGAGGGATGCGCTGATACCCACATGAGCAAGCTTCACTAATTTGCTGCATCCTGATATTGGAAATACATATGATTTATTACCTGCTCACTATATGCTTACATAATTTTAGTTTGTTTATCCGTCATGGATTTAGGTATGTGTGTTCTCACCTCAACAAGTTTTCAATAAGCACATTGGACATCCATTGAAGGTATAACGTTCGGGAAGTTACTCGTCAACTTTCTTTTGTTCTACAGAGCATACCGAATATTAATCAGTGGCTTTCTTCTTTTAACAAGTATTCAAATCTGGCATGATGGATAAAATGCTATCCATGATGCATATATGCATGCTGCTTTGTGCTTCTGGTTTTTGAAGTGGTTTATTGGTGATCATCTTGGGATCTTTTCCACCATAAAAGTGGTTCTTAATAATATATAGGTCATAGAAGTGTTATAATCCTTTGGCAATCTGTCATTGTACCTATATAGATATATCGAAGTTCTCCAACAACTATTATGACATCCCATCTCCACCTGTTGTAGTATTGTGGTATGTGGCATAGTAGTTACTAGGAGCAAGAGATGTAGGATTAATGTTGATAACAAATGCGTTTCAAATTCTAAAAAAGTACCTAAGTGACTTTTGGTTCTCCATGTCATGGTTTCGTTAGTCATTTGAGGCTTATTATCAATGGTTGAAAGTTTGAAACTTTAACGGACAATAAGTTGGAGAATCTGCATTAATGTCTCTAGTAGTGAATGTTTCATCATGAAATCTATATTTAAAGTAGCGGCGGGGAAGAAAGGGATATTTATTGTGTCCAAACTCAGTTTTCATATTGTTAGCAATATTTACATTTTCCTGTAGGATATGAAACTTTATAGTTGTTTAACTAGTTGAATGTATTACTCACAACTCTTAAATGGTTACATACATCCATTCTCCCATATTTCTTCTATGTTTATTGTGCACGTTTTCTGATGGTACTAGTCACTATATCAATATGATTCAGGAACTTCAGAGGCTATGATATAAAAAAGCTCTTCAGTTTTAAGTTTACACATATATCATATGTTTGGTATGATTTGAAAAGGTACAAGTTAATTACATTGATAATATACCAGTCAAGTTGTACCAGTGCAGGTTGTTGGTTCCAGAATATGGCTTCATGCACCTGAAGCTGATACCGATGCTTGTCGGATTTTCTATGTATAAGATTGCTACTTTTACCCAAGATATACATGATATCGGTTATATTCAGTTTAACTCTGTTTGAGTCTTCTCATATTTGTTGAGCAGTCAAAATTTGGAAGGAATTGTTTCCTAGTTCCAATTCGGAAAACCATATATGAAATGTGTTAAGAGTACCACAAATTATGAAAATTTTCTTTTTTACTATATTATGGATATATATGATATAGATTTATATTCGTTACTAGTATACAGTTACGTTCAATCTTGTCCTCAGTTGATGTTCGTAATATATGAATCTTGTTTTCAGTTGATATTTGCTAAAAAAACTTAAACTTTTTATTCTCAGTTGATATCAGTTTTGTACAAACATGTACACATAATGATTAAGTCTATTCTTTTGTTCTCTCAGAAACTACATGGAAAAGGAAAGTTGTACTGTGATAGGAGGGATATGCTCCGGGTTCGCTATAAATTTTGGTTTACTTTATAGGCTTTAGATGTTTAAGATATTGTACAAAAACCAAACACTTTGGCTGAATGTTTGTAGTTGGATGTTTATGGTGTACGAACACGTTTGTTAATATAAAAGTTGTGTATTATAGTTCTTTGCTGTATGTGATCTTCTGAATTATATTAATATTATGTGTGTTCGATTCATAATATATAATTATATATGAAAATTTGGCTTTAGCTTCTCTTGAAGGTTATAAAATATCAACAATTAAATCAATCCAACTGCAGAAGGTTTTCTTGTTGGTTAATAACCGTCATCTAGGCCGAAGTCAAGAGAAGTTTTCAACTACATTGACGGTTTCTTAAAACTGATTTATTGACGGCTAAAAACGGTCAAAAAATATATTTTAGATGATGGTTAAAAACTTTCAAAAAAAGTCATGTCAGTGACCATCAAGAAAAGTGGGAGACTTTTCTTGGCTCTAGCCTACTTGACGGATCCACAACCGTCAAGATAACCCTTTCTTGATGGAGATTAACCGTCAAAAAAGCTATTTTTTCTTGTAGTGTCTTCAACATTCTTGGATTCTATCTTAGAAATAAAAGCTACGTTAGCAATAATATCTCTAGTGCTAGAACGCATACTTACACCTTTAGATACATCACCTAATACCAGTTCTTCTGAATGGTTTGTGGTAAATCATAATATCTTCGACAGACTTTCCAGGTATGTGATTGGTTTATCTTCAGATGTTTTGCTTGAGGGGATTCTATTATCTTCATTATCACTGTCGTTCTCACATTTTCTGTTCAACTTATCGAAAGTAACATTTATTGATTCTTCAACTACAAGTGGATCTTTTGTTGAATACTCTGTATCATTTGCTCTTTGTAGCATATCCGGGAAATATCCCTTCATCAGTTTTCTCATCAAATTTGTCTAAATTGTCTTTAGTATTAAAATAAAGCATCTACATCAAAACACTTTGAAATAGCTGATATTAGGAGTTCTATTCAACCATAATTCATAGAGGGTCTTTTTCGAAATTGGTTTAATAAGAACTCTATTTAATACATTGCATGCTGTATAACAACTTCTGCCCAAAAATAATTTGAAGATTATGCTGGTTAAGCATAACTCTGGCCATATCTCCAAGAGTTTTCTTTTTCCTCTCCACAACGCCATTCTTTTGAAGATTTATGGGGAAAAGAATTCATAAGATAAACCATTTGAATCACAAAAAGTTTTAAAATTATGGTTATCAAATTTTCCACCATGATCACTTCGAATATGAAATCATGAATCCTTTCTCATTTTGAACCTTTCTTTACAAAAAAATAAACTCAGAAAAGGCCTCATTTTTATTTGCAAGAAAATAAATCCAAGTATATCTTGAATAGTCATCAACTATTACAAAAGTATATAGCTTACCCTTAAGACTGAGGACTCTACTTGGTCCAAATAAGTCCATATGTAACAGTTAAAAAGGTCTAGAGGTACTTACAACGTTTATTGATTTGAAAGATGATCTGGATTTCTTGTTCTTTTCACACTCGGCACAGACTATATCTTTCTTGAAATTAATATCAGGTCAGCCTCTTACCAATTTCTTTGTGGACAATCTTGCAATAGTGTCCATGTTCGTATGTCTAAGATGCATGTGACATATCCAGCTTTCGTCTTGAGATGTGTATAAACACTTTCCTATACTGTTATTATTCTCTGATAGATATAAAACATATATATTGTCCTCACTTAATCCTTTAAAAGAGATTATTCCAGAATTTTTGTCATAAATAAAACATTTATCTTTAGCAAAATTAATTCTAAACCGTGACCAGTCAATTGACTTATACTCAGAAGTTTATGTTTTATTTCTGTTACTAAGCAAACATCTTTAATAATAGGAGAGAGATAAGTAACTATCTCGCCATTACCAATTATATATCCTTTTAAGTTATTTCCAAAGGAGACATAGCCTTCTTTCTTCATCGATAGAGTTGCAAACAAAGTTTTATCATCCTTCATACGTCTGAAGCAACCACTATCAATAATCCATTTGCTTCTAGGTTCACTTGCAACACAAGTTGAAGATGTAAACTTTGGTATCCACTTTCTTGAGGGTCCGGATGTATTAGTTTTAGAAATCCAAACATATATATGCATGTCTACTAACTTCCTAATTTTATATGATGTGACACATGTCCTCTCAAACCACAATAGTGACTTGTAGCATATGTGTTTGTGCTAGATGAAGTTCGAAGATCATATATGTGAGTTTTTGAAAAGGAGTGTGACTTCTTATGAGAAAATTTATACATGAATGCATGATTTTTAGAAGTTCTAGTGGTGTTGGATGTACGTGTTTATGTTTAGCCGTGTGATTCGTGTACATTTGAGTCACAGGTTTGACAACCTGTTTACCCAGTTTAATTTCTAACTTTTTAGAGATATCACAAGCTTCATTATACTTGGCCGTAAGTGCATCTATTCTTTGAGCAGCAATACTATACTTTATTTTCTCTAATTCATAGAGATCCTTGAGTTTTACATTATCTTGATTTTCTTTTCAAGCTCCTCAAGTGTGTCATGTAATCTCAATTTTAAAGAAGAAATGTCATCCGTGTTACTAGAAATTTTTTTATCTCTAATATCTTCTAGTATTTGAGATTGTTTAGTAAACTCAAAGTGTACTACTTTTAGCTCTTTCTTAGCACATTTATACATGTCCATCATCTTTTTTTGATCTTCTAGTAGATCATTGAAGGCATCAGATAACTCATCAAAAGTAAATTCTTTATATAAAGGATTTGTAGTTACCTTTGCATCTGTAGCCATGAAGCATAGATTTGCTGTGTTACGAGGTCTTTTTTCTTCTTCAGAATCACTGGCCTCACTTTCACACCAGATATTGGTATTGGCATAATTCCTGGTTGAAGTCCTTCTCTTATTTGATTGATCGTATCAGCTTCCCTTTCTTACAGCAAAACAGTCTTTCTTGATATGACCTGTCTTCTTACAGTTGTAGCATATTGGTTCTTTGTCATGTCTGGAATCTTTTTTTTTCTTTTTGTTAGATTTCTCATACTTTAGAAATCTTCTGAAGTTCCTCGTCATAAGGGCCATTTGTTTATTGTCTGAACTGTCATTCTCATATTCGTCATCGGAAGCCATCTTGTGATGCGCTTTAAATGCGATAGTCTTCTCCTTCGGTGCTGGCTCTTTAAATTTCTTTAGGTCCAGCTCATGTGTCATAAGCTTTCCCATAAGTGTCTTGAGAATCATTGTTGTGAAATCATTCTCTTCAATTATAGCTGTTGCTTTAGGATTTCAGTTCTTGGTCAATCCACGAAGTACCTTTCATATCTTTTCATGATTGGTGTAGTATTTTCCAAGAGAAGATAGGGGATTAACAATATCTAAGAATCGAGTAAACATGTTAGTAATAGTCTCACTAGGCTTCATTTTGAAGGCCTCATATTCTTGTATGAGTCTTGAGATTTTGGATTCCTTCACTTGTGAAGTTCCTTCATGAGTTACCTCAAGAAGTTTACAAACCTCTTGAGACTTGGCACATGTTGATACTCTATTAAATTCAGTTCTATCTACTGCACAAAATAAAGCATTAATAGTTTTTACATCAAGACTTGCTTGTTTCTTTTCATGATCAGTACACTTGTTATGTGGTTTCTCAACCAGATTACCATTTTAGACAATAGGAAGTGGTTTCTTATAACCATCAATAACAATTGACCACAAATCGAAATTAAGTGACTAGAGATAAAAGCTCATGCATGTCTTCCAATACGTGTAATTTGTGCCATCAAATAGGGGAGGCCTATTTGTAGACTGGCCTTCACCATTACTAGTGTATAATGATGTCATTTCTCAAGGAGTTTTTGTCCAACTTAGAGAAACCATGCTCTGATACCAATTGTGGAATCGATGACACCTCTAGATGAAGGGTGAATAGAGTGTAGCGAAAGTAATATCCCCAGTAAAAATTAATACAGGTAAAGGCTAGTAAAGATAGATAATCAATTCAATAATATAAAGCAGTAATTAAATAGTGAGAAAGAAGCAATATGCAGACACCAAGATTTTATCCTGGTTTTCCTCTGCCAGGCTCGAGTACTCTTGCTTGATGTTAAATCTACTATTTGAAATAGAGGTTACACCACGTGCTTTACTCCAAAGGACACGCCGACTTCTTACAACGTCGTGTTTTTATCCGAAGCCCACAAACAAACTTCAATAATGTCTGAAAAGTTTTTATACGCCAAGCTTGTACAACTTGAATACTTCTAATCGGAACACACCGACAATTAGAAGAAATAGAGTTGTCTTGGAAATGTGAAGATTGAAAAGCTCTTTATAATAGTAAGGCTTAGAATGTATAGAAAAGATGAAGAATGAGTAAATGAGTAAAATAAATTTTTTTTCTCTATTTATAGGTATTTTTGAACCAGAATTCGGACAGAACTCGGTTAGGGCAACGTTCAAATTTTTGAACGTTTGAGATCCAAAAGAATAGGTATTCATTCTGACCAAGAGTAATTCAAGGAGACCGAGTTCGGGGGGAACTCGCACAGAATTTGGCTAGTAGGCTTTCAGGATTCTTTTGGGTTCAGAATGGCTTTTTGGATATTGGTTTGGTTTGGTAAGAGTGGGATTTGTTTGTGTGAGGATGTTCATCTAAATGCCAGTGATATTCGACTCACAAAATAGCCTGGACTCATGAAAAAAATACAAAATAAAATTACAAAATTTGCTTGACGAGAATAACTGCGTTCTTCTGTAGTCTTCTTACTTTATATATCAGAGTCAGAGTTTTAAGTCAATTATCGAAATCAGGTTGATCTTAACTACATGGGCCAACATTTATATATTTATTTCAACATGTGGTATTTATATTTTTTATTCTATTTAAAATGTGCGTCCAAGTCATACTTGGGTGCAAGCGACTGTGTTAGTTGTTTTACGTTACTTGTATTTATTTTATGTATGTTGACCTAGTTTTAACGGACTACCTCATGTTTATGAGATATTTTTATATCCCCTTTGGCTATTACACATGTGTTCCATAATTTGCGAGTCTCATGTAGAACATTGATTTGCATTCGACTGACCATATGTAAGTGACTGTTATGACATAACTGCTAATATATGTATGTTAAAAGACTTAGCAGTTATTAGATGTATTATGTCGTGGATAGACTTGGATAAGACATTGGGTGGGAAGAATATGACTAGATGTTGACCACCACATATATCTATCGTAGACTCACTAGCTACCGAGGATGATAGATAGACTATAGGTTATAGACTCGTTGCTGAGGCATGGCACTATAGAAGTTGGACCTGCGATTGAGATACTTTATTTATTTGACTTGACCTGGTAGTCATGCAGCCATGCATTGTTTTCAATTTGCATATTACCCCAAGAATGGTTAGGAGACATTTTTAGTTGTTTGTTTATATTCAGTATATCATGTGTAACACCCCTGAATTTTTATAATTTTTTTACTATTTATTTGACTTAAATAGTAATTTTTGGAATTTATAAATATTTTTAATTAAATAGTTATTAATATATATGACATTAGTCATGGTTAAGTTTTCGGGTACAAGATAACTAGGAATTGTGGCACGGAAAGTGTAGTCGTGTGCCTTGACTAGTGCATTAGCCATGCTAGGGAAGGCCTAGCCATAGCAGTGTCCCAACTAGAAAAATTAGTCAAAGTTGCGACTCGTAGGTGTGTAATTTGTCGACTTTAGAGACCATAGGTTTTGACATATTTTTCGGTGCAAAGGGGGTCAAACGGCGGACACTGTTTGACCCAAAATTATCATTTCTCCTTGTCACGACCCGCACCCGCAAAATGTCCCTCAAACAACTCGTCATATCAAAGAGTCACAAAATCTAAACTCTCGCAAATGCCTCCGGATGCTGAAACAAACATTGCCACCATTTTCGAAATAAGGAAAATAACTAGAATAGGCTACCCATAAGTCCAATTCTGAACACAAGGGCAAACTAGTAATTTTGGATCAAAACGATGTCCTCCGTTGGACCCGCTTTGCAGCGAAAAGCATGCCAACATTTACGGTCTCTAATATTATCAAACTATGTCTATGGGTCCAATTTTTTGATGCAAACCCAATCATATGTCCAAAGTTGGATTTTTGTGGGCCATGCACAAATTCGTCTGTTGGATCGGGTCGCAGGCCGCCAAAATAGCGTTCCGGTCGACCTTCTCAGAATCAGACCAAACTTGGCATACATGTCCTAAAAAATGACACGATCATGTTGGCGTAAGTTACATCTCGAGATGACGAACGTACACAAAGTTATTGACTAGTTTACAAAGAGGCCGATACGGGGTATCTTGAAGGATACGTCTAGATTTTGTCGTGCATGCACGACAAAATTGAGTTCCGTCGAATCTCACACGTCAACAACATCCATACGTATCTTTCGATGCTCATGGGTTGCGTCCATGTCACCCGGTTTGTCGGAGCACACACCGTATCGATGGAAATTCCTAAATTCTTAATGTTTTGAAAACAGTTTTTTATTGGTTTTGGAAGTCGAATAACTTTTCACATACTGAATAAAATCAGGAACTATAAGAAGGCATTTAATCTCGTATAAGTTTTCTGAAAACCTGTTCAATTAGATTCTCTAATTAGTCGATAATATCACGCCCCGAGTTGACATACCGTTCGTCCCCGATGTTATTATGCTAAATCGATCATCCTCGCTAAGGCGTGATGCCGTACGAGTCTGGAATTGCACTCGTACAAGGCAAGAACGTTACATTTGATTATTATATTGAAATACCAAGTTAAAACTTCATAAATCACATCAGAATATAAGACGCAATTTAGGAAGATTGAAATATGCTTTTCATTCATAGTTTGCAACGAAGTGCAAGTCGTAATTATATTGGATGCCGTTGCGGCTACATTGATTGAAACAAAAGAAATATACTCGACAAGCTTCCTGAACTAACACTTGCCGTTCCATACATTCGCCCCTTTATACATAAGCCTACGATGAATTGGCTTCAACAAACTTCAGAATAGAAAGAGCTTCAAAACGCCTTTCCGCACTTCAGCTTCAGTTTAGAGCTCCCGCCGCACCTGGAGAATTGGGGAGGGGGTTAGCATACTTGCTAAGTGGACGAGACAAACCCACTCGTCTAAACCGACTCTGATTGTTAAGGTAGGCATGCTTTAGAGTTTTCTTTCTATTAGAACTAAATGAATTCAGTTTATATCGATAGCCAACTTTGAAGTAATAAAGCATATAGTGAAACATAATGATTTATCACAATTCTTACCACGGTCGTGCTCATCCCTGCATAAAACAGATATAGTAATTATACCTGCATAAGAGAACAGGTGAGCATGCTACTA
>JANAVB010004798.1:6967795-6984475 GCA_029216955.1 Iris pallida
ATCGAGAAAAACTTGATTTATTGGACGTTAGAAACTGTCCCAAAACCCCAACTTTGTGGCCGATTTGCGACCAGCATGTTACGAGTTTTCAAAATCGGTTTGAAGAGACTTGTAGACAACCTATAGGGCTTTAAAACCCTTTTTGTAGAATTAAATTTCATGTACTGTACAGAAAGTTATTGGTTTGTGAAATTGGAAAAAAAACTGATTTTTAAAATTGAATTTTTAGAAAAAATGTCCCGATACGACGTCCGTCCCGTCAATCTGGGCGACGTGTTCGCGAACCGAAAGTATCGAAAGGTGCGTATCGACTTCGTGGATGTGTGGGCTTTGACGAAATTTAAATTGGTCGCGTGTGCACGACGAATTTGATGCGTATCCGTCAAAATTTACCGTATCGGCCTTTTGTAAATTTGTCAATTACTTTGCGCACGCTCGTCATATCGAGACAAAACTTGCACCAACAGGAACGTATCATTTTTTTGGTCATGTATGCCAGGTTTGGTCCAATTCTGAGAAGGTCTACCGAAACGCTATTTTGGCGAGCCCGCGACCCGATCCAACGAGCGAATTTGTGCACGGCCCACCGGAATCCAACTTTGGACATACGGTTGGGTTCGTCTCATCAAATCGGACCTGTAAATATATAGTTTGATGACTTTAGAGACTGTAGGTTCTGGCACGTTCTTTGGTGCAAAGTGGATCCAATGACGGACACTATTTTGACCTGAAATTATCGTTTTGCCCCGATGTCCAGAATTGGACTTATGGGTAGGCGTTTCTAGCTAATTTGACCATTCTGAGAACGTTGGTAATGTCTGTTTTAGCATTAGGAGACTGTTGTACGAGTTGACCGCTCGTGGCTTATTTGAGTGATTGGTAGTGTCGTTTTTCTCAGCTCAGGACAGCAGGTAAGTACATTCTCTGATATTTTTCATTGCTTTGATATATATTATATCTGATTCTGTTGTATTGTTATACTTGATTCTCGATACGAGGATACACGGACTAGTATACGTGAATCTCGTCATGAGATGTCATTTCCGATTTACCTGGTATATGAGTACATTGTTCGATATTGTTTCATGTACTTGTATAGACACCGATTTGGGAGTGGGCTGGCCCCCTGCTCTTCGAATCCCGTGTCATGACCTGTCATGTCTGGATTCATTATACTACTCGATGGTGGAGAGTTATTAGAGGTTATGTGATCATTATCCCTACTTGTTTATTACTTGTGCATAGCTCCACCCTCACCACACGTAGGGTGTAGCCTGACCTTATACTACTTGTGCATAGCTTTCCATTTTGGCCGGCCTGATCCCTATACTATTATACTACCTGTGCATAGCCGTTCAAATGGAACAGCCTGATCTTGACGCAAGCCGATCACATAACGCTCTAATATCTTATGGCACTTTATTTTTTTATGTTTACATCATACCTCAGATTACTTTTCATTGTTTATATTCCAGTTTTATCTTATATCTCACACATGACATGATATCCAGTTCTCTTGTACTGTTTTACTTTCAGTCTTGAGATTTCATCTTGTATTTTATTATAATTGTCTCTTATAGTATTTGTCAATTCACATGGAACTGCTGTTGGTGTTTACACTTGCTCATATTCTGACATGATAACCTCCATTGTTTTTCAGAGAATTTAGATACAGATTTCTTGACCTACTACGAGTTTGGCATAGATGGAGCCTACGACCAGGACCAGCCTGTGGACCCGGTGCTCGTAGAGGACGCACCGCCAGTAGTGACTTAATTTAGCTAGATTTTGTCTAGATTACATTCCAGCTTGGTACTTTGAGACTTATAGTATTTATTTGGGATATTATTTTATGTCTTGGATTCTGAACTTGTGATTGTGGCTCAGCACTATTTCAGACTATTTACTTCATCTTTATCTTTATCTTTATCATCGTGCTTATCATCCTTAGATTATGTGATTGAGTAGTGATTATATTCCTCCATGCGGAGATGACAGGTTATATTATTATGTCTTAGATTCTATATATTCTAGATGACCTTTACAGTGTTCTACCACCGATACTACGGCGTAGGCTGGACGTACCCACGTACTCGTGCCCCTAAACAGGGTGCAGGTCGTGACAGGTTCTATTCGGAATAAACTTTCCACGCAAAAGGGTATTATGCCTACTCCAAAGAGGTCAGGGTAGGATCTACCAACCCTATGTATTTCAAGATCCCGACAAGGTAAACTGCTAGTATCTCAAGTAGATGCACAAGTAGCTCCCCTATCAGACTTGTGTACCTATATCAATAGGTGTCAATTAGGGTCAACCTCGAGAAATCACAAGATGTATTAAGCACAACCTACACCAGTTGCTATCTTACGCTAAAGGAAGAATTCTGATGTGAAAGATCCTATGACTTATGCTAACCAGTTTAGCACGTCCTTGTACACTCAAGGCACGGGACACCTCAAGAACATGAACCATGTCCCGAATATCGTCAAGGACTACATTCCTGCCACTTCTTCTCGTCCTGTTAGTAACCTCCGTGAACTCTTAACACAGAAGCGGAAGGTTGCAAATCCATCCCGTTCAGCGGTGGACCAACAGCAACAGCATCATTGCAATCACCACCATGAAGTTGTTATCAAATGCTGCTGTCAGTCAGCCAAAGGTCCGTCTTTGACCGTTTGAATTATATTCATACTTCTGAACCAATCCTAGTGGACGAAGATGAATTACTCTATGCTCCTGTCAACATGGCATCTCGAAGCACTGGGGTGGAAAACGTCCAAGACGTAATGCATCCAGCAATCCCAGTCAACAGTACTTAGATCAGATTCATGAATCCAGTGAAAGATTTTATCAGTATACTAGATCAAGAAGCCAAGACACAATCGGTCAAAGGAATCTTCTTGATTCTAACCAAGATTCCTTCAGTCAAAAAGACATCCCTATCACTTATTCTGGAGGTAGTTCTTTATGTAACTTTCATGCTGACAGTGAAAGTTCTGAAAGGACCATCCTCTCCACTAGCTCGTATTCAAAGACTAGAGAAGTGACTGCTTATGCCGTCACAGAAGATCAAGATACTTCCAGTTCTAGCAGTCAAGAGCAAAGAATTGCTGCTTTGGAGGCTAGTTTTAAGAACATGGCTGAGATGATGACAGGCATGCATGCTGTGATCATGGCATAACATACAGTTCCACCGGTCGTGAATCTGATTCCGACTCAGGAACCTGTAATAACATCAGCTCCCATCAATATTGATCCGGGGGTACAGTCTCCTCACACCGCTTCTATTCCTGTGCAGGCTATTCCAAGTCAATCTGGTGTCGGGGGTGGTACCTATCATGCAGTACCCCCTCCTAATATATCAAATCAATCTACTCTTCCACAATCAACAGAAGATACCAATGAGGTCGTAAAACTTTTACGTACTCAATTTGAAGCTTTCAAACAGAAGGATGGCCTGCAGAAGCTTGGGATCAAACAACCCTGTCCTATAGAATAGAAAAAGGTCCAATTTCCTCCTAAATACAAATCCACTACTATTATGTTGTTTAATGGCAACACGTCTCCAAGTCAATATCTCAATCATTTTGAAGTAATGATTGATCAACTTCAACCAAATGTTGCGCTTCTTACCAGAGTATTTGTCGGCTGTTTAGCTGGTACAGCATATGACTGGTATCGTAGTTTACCAGATGGTTAACCTCTTTCGATGGCTTCAAACAAATGTTCTTGGAATGATTTTATGAGGGAACCAATGACATGACTATGTCTGCTCTCATCAAAATCAAACAACGACATAATGAAACTACTGAACGTTTCATTGAACGGTTCCGCCGTGAAGCACTCAAAATGCCTCTCGGAACCCCAGATGCTCTGACTATAGACACTTGTAAATCAAACATGTTTCCTATAATCAGCATGTGGACAGGATCAACACAATTCTAGATTCCTTCATAGTGAATGCTAAAGCAGCAGAAGAGAGCGCTGACAAGTTCAAGCAATTAGGTATTCAAATGCCTAATCTTGATAAAGATGAACACGCTACACCAAATAATAGGGGCCGTCAGAACAATCACAAGAGCAAGATGACTTTGGCCATTAATCTCAAAGGCAAAGAAGCCCTAGCTATCAATATAAATCAGCCAACATCTACCCCAACAGTACCACCACAACGGGCACTACGTCCAAAAGAAGAATACTCTTTTGATGAAGATGATATCATGAGTATCTTTGATTGCCTCATCAAGAGCAATAAACTTCAACTATCAGAACCAAAACGGCCAGATAAAGTTGGTAAGACTGACCATCCAAAATATTGTGTTTACTACAGGTTTATTGGACACCCAACTCGAGCGTGCTATGTGCTAAAGGGTAAAATTCAGGAGATGGTCAATTCCGGTGCAATCACTCTCCAACAAGACGAGAAAACTGTAACGGCTAATGTCGTCTCTTTACAGTTTAGAGATTTTCCAGCTCAACTTATGCAGGACGATGTCATCCCCATCCCGAGAACTACTTGGGAGATTGTTAACCTTCTACCTGCACGAACTGATGGTCTTGTTCCTCTGTCTACTGATAAAGGAAAAATTATATGGATCCATCCAGATCTAGTGGCAGACTTCAAAATACCATCTTCTTCCACCAAGTCTAAGAAGGCCACTAAAAATAAATCATGTCATATGATTTTATTATTTGGTGAACAATGTCTTCCACCTCTAACTGCTACCTTCATCTCGGCAGTAGATATTCCTTCATCTTCTTCCTCTGCTGAGACAATATTGTCAAAATCAGAAGCCAAATACCAACCAACTTTCCATCTGTATAGTCCACAGTCTCGTGAACTCATGACGAAAATGGGATATGATCTACAAAAGGCCTCTGGTTTGAATCATGGAAAGGGATCTCCTGTACCTCTTTTTCTATGTCTTTCTCACAACCAATCTCGGGTTGGTTTGGGTTACTGGACAAATTCTCCATCTTGCCAAAAGAAACCTACTAGAAACAAAATCCGGGCAAAGAGTTGCAATATGGTGTCCTTTGAGCCTATATCCGAAGAAAAAGTCTTAACTGGTACCAGGTCTGGGAAACCTTACATAAGAGACTAATCAGAAGGTCAAGAAAATCCTGCTCCAGCTCTGGAGGCTCCTCAAGCACCATCTTCTCCTGCTGTCAATGATCCATCAGCTTCATCACCTCCAATAGAGCCAAATCTTCTCAAACCGACGACAGCCGACAAAGGAAAACAACCTGTCCATTTTGATAAAGTATTGAAGAAGACTTCAACTTTGGGACTTGAGAAACTGTATAACTTTGATATACTGGCTCAGCTGGCTAATACCCCGACAAGATTGTCAGTTTTTGAGCTACTCCGTCTTTCGAAGGAAACTCGAGTGAAGCTTTGACGCAAGCTAATACTTGTCTAGCACTTCTCAAGAAGCCAGAGGATGAGCCTGTAACATGCCTTCATTATCGTAGTGTGATGGAACTGATGCCAAACATCACCTTTGTAGGAACCCTAGAAGGGGGGGGGGGGGATGAATAGGGTCAAGCTAACTAATCAAGCACTTAGCACAAGCTAATTGGCAATTTAAAAATATAAGTGCAAGAGAAGAAGCAATAACAATACCGATACCCAATGTATCCTGGTATCCTCCCAAGAGGCACTCCAGTCCCGGAACTCTCTCCGGCTTTAATCCACTATTTGAGTAAATAGTTACACACGAGTTTGGATCCGAAGAACTCGCCAACTTCTTACACGAGAGCTTTAATCCGAAGGCCTCTCCGACTTCAACCAAGAGTTTGGATACGAAGACTCTCCAACTTCAACCGAGAGTTTGGATACGAAGACTCTCCAACTTCAACCTTTCACAATAGGTTTTGATCTCCTTATACAATAAGATGAAGATCTTACTTTTCAACTCAATAACTCTAACACAATTTGTGGATGGCAAATAAAAGCTTTGTAGAGTTATTTGTGGATAGGCTTTGGTGGTTAAGAAATTTATAGGCTCAAAGCATCAACCTTGAATGAAGGGGTTCAAGGCTATTTATAACCAAAATATTGAAAAGAGCCAAAGACAAATTTTCAGTCAGCGAACCAATATACCGTCGGTATGGACCGGTATATCGTCGGTATGCCGGTCTGAAATTACAACGGCTAGAAATATAGCCGTTGGGATCATTAAATGATCGAAATCCGACCGTTGGAATTTCAACGTTACTGAACCGGTATACCGTCGGTATGAACCGGTATACCGTCGGTATGTCGATTTTGTAGACAAAAAACTTTCTGTGAACAAAATCGGTATACCGTCGGTATAGACCGGTATACCGTCGGTATGCCGGGTTTACATCCGAAAATGATCCTGGGCTAATTTCTACCCTAGCTTTCGATTTTGCCATCTATTTTTTGTGTTTACAATTATTCCTAAGACTAATTACAAACTCCAGATATACTTAGGCAGGTGCAGGCTTCTTCAGAGTCTTGAAATGATGATGGCATGGCTTGGCTTCTTCTTTTGATAGATGTTGGCTTTTTCCCTTGGCGGCAGCTGTCTAAAGATATCCAGTTTGTGAAAACTGCATACCTTTCGGGGGCTTCGCCCCTGAACCTCCGACGAGAGGCACTGCCCCCTCGACCTCCGTCAGCTGACCGGGCAGCGGAACCCCCCGAGTGCGTGGCTCTGGAGATGTCATCGGATGGTTTAGAGAAATCTTGTAGGATCCGTCGTCTTTGGCCCACCATGATTTCTTTATCGCATATGTCCACATTGATCTTGCTTATTGCTTTTCTACATGTACATATTAGACGAACAAAGCAATATACATAGTAGTAAGTATGATAAGTTTAATGCACATTAGGACAATATTGGGTTTAAGTATAAGTGCTAAGGTGATAGCATAAATGTTAGTGATATCATAATGATTAAACTTAATTGAATGACCATAATCAAAAACATAGTTTTGATTTTGGCAACCCGATTAACTTTAAGATAGATAAGCTTATATCACTAATATGTAAACCAATAGGCACATACCACCAAAGATATAAGTATAAGTAGAAATGCTATAGCGATAGTATGAAGATTAGTGATAATGAAATGCTAAACTTAACTGATTAACCATATTCAAAAATATGATACAATCATTGGGCCAACAATCTCCTCCTTTTTGATTATGGCAAATCGGTTAAGTTTAGTATGGATACAATAGATGCATGTATCACTTATTTACAAGAGATATAAGCAATATCACGAAAAGCATACTTAAACTTACTTCTCCTCCTTTGTCATGATCAAAAATAGGCTCTCCCGTACTAAGAGATAAAAGAAAATCAATCTTAAGTACATAAATCAGAGCATGAGGAAGGCGTAGACAATCATGATCAAGAAATACTAAATGAAGAACAATGGGAGAAGTGTGTAAAGACAAGTATAGAAACTACATATCAAATGTAGAGTGCCAAATGGAAAATAACTTGTCAAAACACAATATAGTTGGTAAAATAAATAAAATTGAAAACAGTCAATAAATAGTTTTACCAACTTGAAGTCCAAGAAAGAAACTCCAAAACATAATATTATATGAATTAAAACTCTAGTTTTGGAAAGAAGGCAATATACCAATTCAAATAAAAGATTTTATTCGAGGATTTCAATCAAAAGTCCATGAGGATTAGATAATTGCAAAGTAATTGATATAAAATAATCTCTTTATTTGCAAAATCTATTAGCTAACCCAAGTTAATGCATTTGAACTCAATTACCTTATCATGTTATGTGAATATCCTTTAGAAAAACATGAAGGCAAAGAAGAAAAATACTTGAGAAAAAGACATTCAGTCGACTTGAATGCTCCCCCTCAAAGTATTACCAATATAGATAAACATGTATTTTAGGTAAGTCCTCAATAAGAAAAGCCAAATCAATTAAGCATATAAGGAAAGCCAAAATAATGAAAGCACAATAGTCATCAAGATAAGATATGAAAGTTAATATTAAAAAGATGACTTATTTAACCCATATAAAAGAGAGATACTATGATGAAGACAATTGCATACACTCTCATAAATCCTCCACAAATAAAAATATCATGACCTCAATCAATAGGATATGAAATAGAAGAAAAATATGGGTCCATGATGAACTAGGTATACGACATATTTAAGGGTATAAATAAATTGAATCAATTGATTTGCTCCCCCTCAAAATATGCGTATATAGTTCCAAAGCACTTATAGCATAAAATATATAACTAAAACATTGGAGGTAAATCAACTATGGATTTCTTCCCCCTGCTCAATGCATATAAGGCTATAACATCGTCATAAGACGAATAATATCATCTTTAGTCAAGAAGAGATATCCAATTAATAGCGACAAAAGATGAAAAATCAAAAGAATAATCCAAGTAAGCACATATAATCAAAAGATGGCATACATTAATCTATATAGAAGGATCTCATCTTTAAATATGATAGATCAATGTATGTTATCCTTTGAGAAAATGTCATCATGAAAAAGAATAACGTCAATTAAGAGCAATCATGATGATAGACAGAATATAGCTCAAAAATAAAATAAAAATAAAACTCAAATATTATGTCCATGATTATCTAATTAAGAAAGAATCAACCAATTTATTACTTTATATGGACTAGGCATGTTTTATCACATATGTACCCATCAACCGGGTAATATCCAAACTTTGCTACATCTAAATGAAAGACCAATAAAGTTCAAATAGCAAAGACACTATGTGGCAATCCATGAGTAGTCAAAGTAGAGTAATAAATTAGTTTGATAATCACATAATAAGATAGTATATGACTACTCAACCATTAGGATCTTTTATCAATAAAAATAAACAAATTAAACATGATCCAAAAAAATCTCATAAAGAAAATCCCAAATCCATATTTATGATAAAATCTCATAAATAAAAAAAATAGAAAAGAGTCATTCTCATTTAAATGATTGCAATTATAATCAAGAAGAGATGTAAAAGATAATATGATGAAATCATGACTCAAAAGTGAGAGAAATTTAAGAGATACTTGCTAATGACTAATATGAAAGGACACTTAAAGAAAGGAATCACAAACCTCCAAGAGAAACAAGATATAGTCAAGAATTTGTAAAACTAGTTTTAGAGAACAAATATATGTATCTAAAATAGGATACAAATTACATTTAGAAGAATCACAGATATTGTTTATGTAAACTAACATATCATATATGGATTGAAATGAAAAACAATAGCTAGATGAGTGAAAGTGAACCAAATTATATAGTTTAACAATATATCATAAATAAGCAAGCTACATAACTAATTAAGATTAATGAGGTAAGTCATTAACAAGATAAAAGTGCTCATTAAATCTTAAGTTACTAACACTAAAGATACTTGCTCAAGCATAGAGTTCACAAAGAGGACAATACATTTTGAATGAACAAAATAATTTATAGACTCTTTTCTAAGCAAGGATAAGAGCATAAGATGACAAATAAATGAATTATTCTCTTATCAAGTATAGGCCAAAAGAGATATTCATGAAAACATAATAAAATAAATCTCTTTGCCAAGTATTGAGATTAGCCCAAGATAATAAAATGATATATCGATCTAGAGAATGCAAGATATTATAGCCATTATGAAATAAGTGTATTATCTAGAAATGAAAAATCTCAACACAAAAGCTAAAACCATAGTAGCTAAAGTCATAAGAAATATGATGTATCAATTACATGTATTCTCATGTGCTACAAAAATCATTGGGCAACAATAATTCAAAAGAAGCATAAATCCAAAGAATGAGCAAGGAAAGATCATTAAGATCAAGAAAGCTATAAATGTGCTAAAGATATCAAGAATCATATTTTACGAAAATACTTTCATAGTGCACAATAGGAGTATATAGAAGATATAGATTTAAAATGTGCACTAAAAATGGAGGTAAATATAAAATTAAGACAAAGCACAAAACCATGTGATTCTTAAAAGAACTTCCATAAATAGTCAAGTGCAAGATATAAACAAATATTTTCTCTCACCATCCCAACTTAAAGATACAAAACAAATAAATATCAAAATCTAGGAATCTTTTATATATATATATATATATATATATATATATATATATATATATATATATATATATATATATAAAACTATATATATATCACGAATAGGCATACATGAAAAGATCAAAAATCAATTAAGAACATGTATCCATAATGCCAACCAAAAAGGTCAAGAAGATATCATCAAAAGAAGACTTTAAGGAAGAAGTTAATTGATTCAAGAAGCACAAATTTGGTCAAAGGAAACAATAGCTAAAGTATGAGATAAGCACAAGTTTGAAGGTAACAAGTATAATTAAATACTCTTCAAGTCAATATAAAACTTTTAGCTTAACTCATATGCCCACATAAAGATATTTATACAAAAATATATATCAACATAAGAATTACATGATCTACATATAAATGGAAATTTAATGAATAGAGTCATGTATCCTTAATGAATGTTTGAAAAACTATCACAAATTCAAAACACATATAAATAATCTTTATTAGGCAAAGACATAATTGATTCATAAGAAATTTAATCAAAATAAAACATGAGAATCAATAATGAATATATTATGTGAGCACAAGGTTAAAGTGAAAGTATAAGTATATACTTGTCAAGTGATAAGAAGCTTGTGCTAAACACATATATTCACAAATACCGATTAAGGAAAATATGACATATTAAATACAAACCGGCAAGAAGTAACTATTTCAAAAACTTTAAAGACGGAGAGTTAAAATCATATTAACTCAAATCAAAACCAAGCTCGTATGGACTAGAGTGATATGCATGCTTTATAAATAAAGATTAAGAATAACGAGCATGTATATATAAATGTGTCACACTAATAGAAAATGAGTGATAAACTACATAGTGTGAACTAATCATTTAAGCCGAGTAACTAGTCATGCTAGATAAAAGAATTAATAACTAAGCATGCTAGTATTATATCTCACATTGATTTATATAAAAGACAACTAAAGGATATCAATGTGAGCGATTATCAAGACATCAAGTGAAACATGCTAGATTCTATAAATATTAACAATTTAAGGGAATCGCTTAGCATATTACCAAAGTGGCTCTAGTGGCCACGCTTGTGTTGGTGCAATTGCTTGGAAAATGACCTTTGAGCTTTGCAACCACCAACACGCTCCTCGGTGCTATGTCCCGATACAAGAAGCTTCACCTACAATATTAGATGAAGACTTTGGTATCCAAATAAACTTGGATCCACATTTATTAGCTTTAGGGACCCATATAGCACTAACTCTAGCATTGGTAGTGAAGGTCCTACGAATAGGGCATGTAAAGCTCATGTGTCCAATACGAGAGCAATAGAAGCATCTAATACTAGTGTGTTCACATGTATCAGAATGAGCATGGTTATGAACATGTGACATACTAGAATGATGAATGTCTCTAGAGTGAGTATGGGAAGATTTGGTCTTAAGAATATCATGTTCTAATATCAAATCATCATGCATACAAGTAAGAGAATCAAATTTAACATTTAAAGCATTATTCTCTTTTTTAAATAAAATGATTCTAGAAATAAAATCATCATTTTGTTTCTTTAAAGAGTCAATAGAAGAATCATGCAAATGATTTAGCTCATGAGTTTGCCTCTTAAGATCTTCTATTGATAAGGAAAGAGATTTGATTTTAAGATTAAAGCCTCATTCAAACTCTTTAAAGAAACACATGATGAGTTTTGAGAATCAAGTCTAGATAATAAATCATTGTTTTATTTCTCAAAAACTCATTTGCTTCTTCTAAATGAATAACCTTTTCAAAAAGTTCTTCATTAGTAGAATGAAGGTTGTCAAGAATCTCTAAGGATTGTTTAGCCATGGCTTTCCACTTAGAGCATTTCTTGCATTTAGAAAAATAATTGTCTATGCTAAAACCCTCTTTATTAGAGGAGAGTAGGAGGAATACGATGCCATAGAAAAATAACAAGGATCTACTCTAAGGATGTTAAGCCTAAACTGATACCAATTGTAGGAACCCTAGAAGGGGGGTGAATAGGGTCAAGCTAACTAATCAAGCACTTAGCACAAGCTAATTGGCAATTTAAAAATATAAGTGCAAGGGAAGAAGCAATAACAATACCGACACCCATGTATCCTGGTATCCTTCCAAGAGGCACTCCAGTCCCGGAACTCTCTCCGGCTTTAATCTACTATTTGAGTAAATAGTTACACACGAGTTTGGATCCGAAGAACTAGCCAACTTCTTACACAAGAGCTTTAATCCGAAGGCCTCTCCGACTTCAACCAAGAGTTTGGATACAAAGACTCTCCAACTTCAATCGAGAGTTTGGATACGAAGACTCTCCAACTTCTACCTTTCACAATAGGTTTTGATCTCCTTATACAATAAGATAAAGATCTTACTTTTTAACTCAATAACTCTAACACAATTTGTGGATGGCAAATAAAAGCTTTGTAGAGTTGTTTGTGGATAGGCTTTGGTGGTTAAGAAATTTTAGGCTCAAAGCATCAACCTTGAATGAAGGGGCTCAAGACTATTTATAACCAAAGCATTGAAAAGAGCCAAAGGCAACTTTTCAGTCAGCAACTCGGTATACCGTCGGTATGGACCGGTATACCGTCGGTATGCCGGTCTGGAATGACAACGGCTAGAAATTTAGCCGTTGGGATCATTAAATGCTCAAAATCTGACCGTTGGAATTTCAATATTACTGAACCGGTATACCGTCGGTATGAACCGGTATACCGTCGGTATGCCAATTTTGTAGACAAAAAACTTTCTGTGAACAAAATCGGTATACTATCGGTATAGACCGGTATACCGTGGGTATGCCGGTTTGCATCCGAAAATGATCCTAGCCTAATTTCTACCCTAGCTTTTGATTTTGCCTTCTATTTCTTGTGTTTACAATTATTCCTAAGACTCATTACAGACTCCAGATATACTTAGGCAGGTGCAGGTTTTTTTAGAGTCTTGAAATGATGATGGCATGGCTTGGCTTCTTTTTTTGATATGTGTTAGCTTTTTCCCTTGGCGGCAGCTGTCCAAAGATATCAGTTTGTGAAAACTGCATACCTTTCGGGGGCTTCGCCCCTGAACCCCCAACGAGGGGCACTGCCCCCTCGACCTCCGTCAGCTGACCGGGCAGCGAAACCCCCCGAGTGCGTGGCTCTGGAGATGTCGTTGGGTGGTTCAGAGAAATCTTGTAGGATCCGTCGTCTTTGGCCCACCATGATTTCTTATTGCATATGTCCACATTGATCTTGCTTATTGCTTTTCTGCATGTACATGTTAGACGAACAAAGCAATATACATAGTAGCAAGTATGATAAGTTTAATGCACATTAGGACAATGTTGGGTTTAAGTATAAGTGCTAAGGTGATAGCATAAATGTTAGTGTATCATAATGATTAAACTTAATTGAATGACCACAATCAAAAACAATTTTGATTTTGGCAACCCGATTTAAGATAGATAAGCTCATATCACTAATATGTAAACCAATAGGCACATACCACCAAAGGTATAAGTATAAGTAGAAATGCTATAGCGATAGTATGAAGATTAGTGATAATGAAATGCTAAACTTAACTGATTAACCTATTCAAAAATATGATACAATCATTGGGCCAACAACCTTTACACAAAATGATATGCTGTTAGAAGATAATCGTCATGATCGACCCTCTACTTCACGGGATAGGTCGATACCATAAAGGTTGATCGTATTTTGATCGATCCTGGGTCTGCACTTAGCATCATGCCAAAGACTCTTCTAGATGCATTGAAGATTCCTGTACACAATCTTTCAACAACCATCACGACAAACTTGGGATTCAATTCTGGAAGAAGTGAACCTTTAGGAAAGATTCGCCTGAAAGTTTAAATAGGCAATCTTCGTACAAAGGTTCTTTCTACGTGATCGATAATTACGGCTCTTACAATGCTTTGCTAGGAAGACCCTTTCTGTATAAGCATAACATTGTACCATCCACTTTATATCAATGCTTCAAATATATGGACATCAATGGAGAAGTCCAAAAGGAAGTAGCTGACTTAAATCCTTTCAGGGGCATTGAAGCATATTTTACGGACTCTCGGATGTACAAGAAGGAGTTCATAAAAGTTTGTATTGGCAATGGATAGTGAGGAAGATCAGAAACACACTTCAAAAGATGTTCTCATGATCCCCGTCAAAGGAAGTGCTACTCGTCCCTCTTCTTCTCAGACATTGACTATACATCTTTCCTCTCATAACAAACAGCCTTCTGCTGTAGAAAGGGAACAAAGGGAGCTCGCCTCTTCTGAGTCGCTTGTTATCGACCTTCTCGTAACAAATCTTCACCTTTCCCTTCTCCTTATCATCCTCTGGTCATCAACCTTACTAAGCCTTCTGTTAAGGCTAAGAATCATGTTGTAAATTGACGTACAAGTCAATAAAGTAGCATCTCCTTTACAGTATACTGATGTCCTTTATTATACTCGTTGTTATTTAAAAATATTAGATAACTTCGAACCACTCACCATAGGAGCAGTTGAAGCTTCCCAAAATGAAGTATTGTACGAGCCAATGCAGGACTCATTCTTCCTAGTTCCTTCCAGGAAGAAAGATGAACTTCCTATACTTTTTAGTAAATGAACGGAACAGAAGATCACGCCCGATAGTGAAGAAGAAAATCACGATAATGGAAGACTTCAACTACATCGTTATAGTCAGCAAAAAATATATCATTCAAAAGATGGGCTACAACTTTAAAGCTGGTCTCAATTGCGGCAAATAAAGAGGAACTCCTATTTTATTCCTGCTTCGAAAGAAAAATCACAACAATACTACTACAGCAAAACGAAGCGGGGATTAGGTTATAATTCACCAATTTTGACTCCACAAGCCTCCGAATCCGATAAAGAAGAACAATCTAACTCTTCTGATTCTGTCTAATGGGATTCATACACCAGTGTAGGGCACGTCCATCGAGTGACTCTATCTTCCAATATGATACTGCTGAGTTTTCGGAAGATAAAAGAGACTTTGCCAAAGTTTCTAAATCTGATCCTTGGGCACAAAGGATGGATACTCATTGGGAGCTTCGCTTTTAACAACGTGAGCCATCTACTAAAGATCAGTTGGTTCAAGTCAATGTTGGAGATAAAACTTCCCCAAAACCAATATTTGTCAGCAAAAGCCTCCCCGAAATAGATAAAGAAGAACTGATCCAGCTCATTAGGAATACATAAATGTATTCGCCTGAAGCTATAAAGACATGACGAGATTGGATCCTCAGATCGCTACCCACAAGCTCAATATTCTGCCAATGCGAAGGCAGTCAAACAGCAACAACATTGGTTTTGACCCGACATGATGTATGCCATAGAAGCTGAAGTCAAGAAACTCATCGCCTGCGATTCGTCAGAGAAGAACAACATTCGGACTGGGTGGCTAATGCTGTCCCAGTTTAAGGAAAACAGGAAAAGTTCGGGTCTGCATCGACTTCAGAGACCTTAATGAAGCTTGTCCCAAAGACGAATTCCCTCTTCCAATCACTGATGTCATGATCGAGAATACTTGCGGATTTGAACGTATGTCCTTTATGGATGATTCTCAGGATATAATCAAATCAAAATACATCCAAAAGATGAGACAACATGTAGCCTCCCTTCCCGGAAGATTTTGAAATATTTTTATTTGATTTAAGTGGTGATTTTTAGATTTTTATATAATTATTATTTAGTTAATTATTACGGTAGATGACCTTAGCCATGGTTAAGTTTTGAAGTACCAAACGACGAGGAATCATGGCACGGATAGTGCAATGGCATGCCTTGACTAGTGTATTAGCCATGCCAAGGAAGATCCAGCCATAAGTATCTCCTAACTAGGAACACCAGATCAAATTGTGACTTAACCTCCACCAATAAATTATTATTTAGTAATTAAATATATTGATTTTAGACGATCCGATTGTACCAACTTGCCCGAACTGGGCCCGAACCGAACCCAAGCCTTTGTAGGTATGTAGTGAGACCAAAGACGATCATGTAGGCATATTTATGTATGTACAAATATTTCCTAAAATATTTTAGGTATTGATGTGCATTTTTAACTATTTGAATATTTGTACAAAAATTGGTATTCTTTTTTTTTAATATGTTTTACAATATTGTACAATTTTTTGGACCGGATAAAGGCGTAGTATGGATTCACCAAACCACCATTAATTATTTTATTATTATTTTATAATTTTTTGGTGATTAAATAATAATATATTACTATTAGACATTATTAATACTGGTTATTTAAATATTGTATGTCTGTATGGAATTTGTGGTAAATACATATATATTATATGTATAAATACCAGGATATATATTATTGACTATATGGCATGTAAAAATATTTTAATTTTTTAATATATATATTGTATGTATGTGTGTGTATATATATATAATATATAGATATATATATATATATATCTATATATATATATATATATAATATATATATATACATATATATCTAATATATATCTATATATTATATAATATATGATATAGATATATATTTTCCATATATATATAATATATATATATATCTATATATATATATATA
>JANAVB010004798.1:6987554-7110607 GCA_029216955.1 Iris pallida
CCCCAAGCCAAGCCAGCCCAGCCCAGCCCAAGCCAGGCGCCAGCCCAGGCCAGCACCCCCATGCCGAGCCTTATATTTCCAAGCGCCCCGACCCCTGTTATGTTTCCAGCGCAGGTACATATATATACGTATGTATATTGTCGAGAGATGGAGCTTCGAAACCCTAACGCTAAGTCGCAGCACCCACACCCTGGACAGCCAGCGAGACCGCGCGCCGCCGAAGCCGCCGCCACCGCCGCCTCCCATCTCGGCCGTCGTGCTTGAAACGAGGAGCACCGCAGAAAAAAGCAGAAATCGACAGCCACATGCCGCATGGTACGTCACATTGAACTCAGATTTCTCCCCCGTCGTTCAATCTTTCTTTGCGTCATAAATTTATACGGAAAGCCTAGTTACCACCTTGAAAACCTTTCAGATAGATTTAATTAGTTTTACCTGGATTATTCGTGGAAATTCTTGAAAGATCACAAAAACTCATAAAAGAATACCAAAAACTGTTCCAGATCCCTAGATTGGGAGGCGATTATTTGTCGAACCATTGACTAATTAGAGAATCTAATTAAACAAGTTTTTGAAAACATATACGAATTAAAAACCATCTTGTAGTTCCTGATTTTATTGAGTAAATTCAAAGTTATTCGATTCCGAAGTTTAGCAAAAACTTGTTTTCAAAATAGTAGAAATATTGAAAAACCCTTCGATGACGTGCTCTCACCAAACATGGTTCGTGGTCACAACCGAAGGCATCGAAAGGTGCGTAACACTTCGTGGATATGTGTGCTTTGACGAATTCAAATTGGTCGTGTGTGTGCGACGAATTTGATGCGAATCCGTCGAAGTTTCCTGTATCGGCCCCTGTTCAAACACTACTAAAATATGATCTATTAGCGACGTAATTTAGCGACGGCGTAAAATTACGTCGCTATATATGGAAGTCAGCGACTCCTTTAATAACATCGTAAACGTCGCTGAATAGCGACGTTCACGACAGGTATAAAATTACGTCGCTGAATACTACGTTCGTCGCTGGTTATTAAATATGTCGCCAGTTTACGACGTTTAGCGACGTCCTCATGTGACGTCGCTAATATTTTACTTAGGGCACAACGTTTCATTTTTTCCACTCACTCGAAATTTCAATTTTTCCCACTACTCCTTCCCCCCTCCGGCGATTCCTCGGCGACCCCTTCCCCCCCCCCCCCCCGGCGACTCCCCCCCCCCCGGACGATTTCCTCCCTCCGGCGACCCGTACCCCCCCCCGTCGAGCTCCTCTTCCTCGAGCTCAGGTAAACCCAAACCTAACTCCTCCTCCTCCTCTCTCCTACGGACACACACACGCACACGGACACACACGCACACCACACAGAGACACACACACACACACACGGACACACACGCACACACACACACAGAGACACACACACACACACACGGATCACACGGACACACACACAGATGGACACACACACACACATACTGGACACACTGTGTCATGTTGTGGTGGACACGAGACACTATGTTGGATACGTACACATAGCCTAGATCCTTTACCAACCATTTATTTTCCATTTTAACATGTTTTTATATATCAATTTCTAATACCCTATGTTGACTGATACCTTGTTAATTTATTGTATTTTCTAATTTTGAAAACCCAGTTTGATAACCATTTTAACATAGTTTAATGCTTTAATTTAGATGTTTAAAACCCTAGTGTAGTGTATCTATATGTGTGCTGACTGAGTTTCAAGTTTGGGGTGATTTGGTTAGAGTTTTGGTTCTCGATTTGGGTTTGAGGTGAATGGGTCTGAAATATGTTATAGGAGTATGTAATGTTGTGTGAAATGAACTGATTTCCTTTCTTTTCCTTTCCTATTTGACTGAACACAGTAAATCCCCTTACTATCCAGATTGGACTGACCTATAGTTCATATCACTCACTCACTCACTCACTCACTCACTCTTGCCTAGGTACACACACGCATATAGCCTAATACAAGCATGTTAGCCTCCCTCATATACACGTATATGTGACTGTCACATGTAACAGTCAACACACTCACCCCCCATTCACATGTGTATGTACACACACCATCCACTCTCTACTTCTCTCTCTCTCTATATATATGTTTGATAGATGGTATTGTATACATATATACATAACTATATCATGTAACTCATATGTGATATAGGCATATAGCCTATGTTAGAGTGTCTAAATATATGAATGCATGAAAGTTGCCTTGTCTTGTAATATAGGCATATAGTATATACATGCCTATATATATATATTATATGTATATATCTATATAGATATTACTTGTGTGTATGAGATAGCTTGAGTTGACTTTGGTCATTATTGGTACTTGAATTGATCGGAACAAAGACCCCCAATGTCGGTATCGGTCAATATTTGGTATCGGTCGGTATCGGATCGGAACATGCCAAACCGTATCGGTATCGGCCGTATCGGATCGGTATCGGCCGATACTTTAAAATTATATGAAATAGTAGTCACCCCCAAGGTTGACTATTTTTACTGAAAGTCAAAGTAGAGTAAACATCTGACCTAGATTGGACTAAGAATTGACAAAGTCAACTATAGGTCAACCCTTGACCTAGTTTGACCTTGTTTGACTTTGTTTGACTTAGCTTGACCTTGTTTGACTTTGTTGTCTTCATGTTTGTTAAATAACACCCAGATACTAGTTTTAGTTTCAGTTTCCTTTGGTAACTCACTATTGCTCATTACTTGGTACTAGTTTTAGTTGATTGTGTTTTTTTAAGACTAAACAAATGACACCCAGATATTACTTGTGTGTATGAGATAGCTTGAGTTGACTCTGGTCATTATTGGTACTTGAATTATAGGTTAGGCTTGTATAGCCTTGAATGGTGTGTGCTAGCTAGTATTGGGATACCAATAGCGATAAGGTAAAGGGTACCTTGGTAGGTCATGACTAGAAATAGGATATTTGACTTAGATTTGACCTTGTTTGACCAAGGTTGACTATTTGACCTAGTTTGACCTTGTTTGACTTTGTTTGACTTAGCTTGACCTTGTTTGACTTAGTACAACCTAGTTTGACCTAGTTTGACCTTGTTTGACTTCGTTTGATTTATTTGACTTAGCTTGACCTTGTTTGACTTAGTATAACCTAGTTTGACCTAGATTGCATATCATTGTTATTAGTAACTGTCCGCTACTAATGTGTGTCCCATAATAAGACATAATATACGAATTTGTGCCTGTTGGATAATGTGTGTCCATCTTTGCAGAATTATTTCCAAATGGATATGAATTACTACTTGCGGAATCGTTCATGGATGTACAATCGTCGTCCTGATGATATGTGTGGTATGCGGGATGAATACATAGCGGGAGTAGAGCAGTTCCTGCAGTTTGCTAAGGCGTTCCCTCAGTACATGGACGGCACCAAAATTAAGTGTCCGTGTGTGAAATGTCATAACGTGAAATATTATCCAGAAGTGGAAGTGACATATCATTTGTACTCGAGGGGTTTCACGCCTAATTACTATCAGTGGACCGTACACGAAGAACTTGTGTCTTTAGCATCAGAGCCGGAGCCTTATGTTGAGCCGTATATGCATGCGGGACCTAATTTTATTTCAGATAATCATGCATACGACGACGGGTGCGTGAACATGGTTTTCGACGCTGCGGGGCCTAGTTTCGTTCATGATGCACCTGAGGAGGCACCAAATGCCGATGTTGCACAGTTCATGGAGTTGTTGGAGAATGCAAGGACTCCATTGTATCCTGGTTGTGAGGATCATTCACCGTTGGAGGTGGTTACAAGACTGTTGAACATTAAGTCAGATTTTAACATGTCGCAAGAATGCTACAACCGAGTGTTGGAGTTGATTATAGAGATCTTGCCGGCGGGTGCTAAGTTGCCTAAAGACTTCTAACCGGTCTAAGAGGATGGTGAGATCGCTCTGGATGGGATACGAGAAAATTGATTCCTGTCGTAATGGGTACAGGCTGTACTACAAAGACGATAAGGACGCAGATGTGTGCAGATTTTGTCGTGCTGATCGCTATAAGACAACTAGTACAGGAAGGTCTACCGGTGCAAGAAGACCGACCGATTCAATGCACTACTTGCCTTTAACGCCGCGGTTGCAAAGATTATTTATGGTGAAAGAGACGGCCGAAAATATGAGTTGGCACATGCGAGAACAGATTGAAGGAGTGTTGGATCACCCATCCGATGGAGAAGCGTGGAAGCACTTTGATCGAGTATATCCAGATTTTGCTTCAGATCCGCGAAATGTCAGGTTGGGACTATCTTCTGACGGTTTTACTCCTTTTGGTCTTTCGGGATCCCAGTATTCGTGCTGGCCTGTGATTGTCACTCCGTATAACCTACCGCCTTGGATGTGCATGAAGACTCAGTACATGTTTCTAACCGTTATAATTCCTGGTCCGAACAATCCCAAGAGGAACATTGACGTGTACTTATAGCCTTTGATAGATGAGTTGAATCAGTTATGGGAAGTAGGCGCTAACACGTACGATGTTTCCAGGAAGCAGAATCTTTAGATGAAGGCAACCCTTATGTGGACCATCAACGACTTTTCGGCCTATGGAATGTTATCTGGATGGAGCAGTCATGGCCGTCTCTCATGTCCGTATTGCATGGACCGTAGTAAGGCTTTCCGCTTGAAACACGGCGGAAAACCGTGCTTCTTTGATTGTCATCGGCAATTTTTGCCAAAAGATCATCCGTTCAGAAGGAACAGGAATGCTTTCCGTACCGGCATTGTAGAGAAGGGTGATCCACCGCCAAGGTGGTGCGGAGCCACGATATGGGAGGAGGTTAAAGATTTTCCAAGTGCTATAGAAGATCCTACAACTGGGTACAAGTGCGATGGATTTGGTAGAGTTCATAACTGGACAAAGAGGAGCATATTCTGGGATCTGCCATACTGGAGTACCAATCTGATCAGACATAATCTTGATGTCATGCATATTGAGAAGAATGTGTTTGATAACATAATTAATACTGTGATGGACGTAAAGGGAAAAACGAAAGACAATCCCAAGGCCAGGTTGGACTTAGAAGAAATATGCAAACGCCCTGCGTTGCATTTAATACAGCAGAATGGAAAACAGTTCCTGCCGAAGTCAATTTTCTCGCTGGACAAGGAGGATAAAGTGAGACTTTGTCGGTGGATCCAGGGCCTAAAATTTCCAGACGGATATGTGTCAAATCTGAGAAGATGTGTCGATCCGAAGGAAAACAAATTGACGGGTATGAAGAGCCACGATTGTCACGTATTCATGGAGAGGTTAATTCCGATTGTATTTCGGGAATTCTTACCGCAGGCAGTTTGGGATCCATTGACGGAGCTTAGCATATTCTTCAGGGATCTTTGTTCTAAGAAATTACTCGTTGATCGTCTAGAAAAGCAAGAGAAGGACATTGCGGTAACACTATGCAAGCTAGAGAGGGTGTTTCCTCCTGGATTCTTCGACTCTATGGAGCATTTGTCGATTCATCTATCCTATGCGGCACGTGTTGGTGGACCCGTCGAATATCGATGGATGTACCCGTTCGACGACATTTGAATGACCTAAAAAGAAAGGTGAAAAATAAGGCACGGGTCGAGGGTTCTATTTGTGAAGCCTATATTCTCGAGGAGATTACAAACTTTTGTTCGATGTATTTCAAGCCTCATATTACAACTAATAGAACGAGAGCTTCCAGAAACGACGAGGGAGATCATGAAAGTAATGATACAATACTGAAGGTATTCAATGCTCCAGGAAAGCCATCGGGTAAGATGAAAAAGAGATATCTGAACGATGATGAGCTAAGGGCTGCTCAGGTGTATGTATTATTCAACTGCGACGAGGAGAAAGTAGAGAAACTGGAGGGGTAAGTAATTAATACGTCTATATTATTTTAATAGTGTTAATTATTATAATATTACATTAATTGAACGATGTTGTTTTTAGCATATTTAATGATGATGTGAGGTCGGATAGGCCACACATAACAGAAGAAGAACTAGAACAAGAAATGAGGCATTATTTTCCATCATGGTTGAGTGCATATGTAAGACTTGAGAACTCTGTAATTACCTTTTTGTATATGTACTTGATTGAGAATGAGCTTAATTGCTTCTTTCGTGGTATTTAGGTCGATCGTCCATACGCAAGACTTGAGAATGAGTCTATTAGAACGCTAGCCAAGGGACCAATTTATGCTGCAAAAATATGGCCAAGCTACTGTGTTAATGGGTTTAGGTTCAAGTCAACAACTTGCCCGATCAGAGACAACTTTATGGATCTCGATTCCACCAAAAACAGCTGTTTGTGTATCAGATCTTCGAACTACAAAGATGTTGATGCGGGCAACGATTTCTATGGCGTGTTACGGGAGATCGTGGAGCTGACATATAGTTATGGAATAGAGCCTGCTAAGATTGTGTTATTCAGGTGTGATTGGTTCGATCCGATTGAAGGTCAAGGTTGGAAAGTAGACAAGCACGGTCTTGTTGATATAAACTATCGGCGTCGATATCAAGCCTATGAACCATTTGTCCTATCAAGTCAGGCTCAGCTCGTGTACTTCACAAGTTATCCTAAACGGGGAACAACAAGGTCGGACTGGTGGGCAGTATGCAAGACCAAAGCTAGAAATACCTTTGAGGTTGACGATATAGCTTATCAACAGGATGAACTACCTCTTGTAACAAATATTATAGAAGTGGATACGACAGAAGTTCCCTATTACACGTCTAATTGTGT
Organism: Iris pallida; assembly: GCA_029216955.1. NCBI lineage: Eukaryota > Viridiplantae > Streptophyta > Magnoliopsida > Asparagales > Iridaceae > Iris > Iris pallida. Next base: position 6,994,336 of record JANAVB010004798.1, read on the forward strand.
AGAAGAAGTAGAATTATCTGAAGAGAAAGATGCAGATGAAAGTGAAGATGTAGAGGAGGAAGAAGAAGAAGAAGAAGAAGAAGAAGAAGAAGAAGAAGAAGAAGTAGATGAGCTAAACGAAATAGATGAATTTTCAGAAGAGGATTAAATCTGTACGTTTGTTTTATCATCATATTTGACACTTTAGTGACACTTCTATCATATAAATCTGTGACACTTCAGTGACACTTTATTGACACTTTTATTGACACTTCAGTGACACTTTTTGACTATGATATTTTTTAAAAATCTGTGATGTCTATCATATAAATTTGTTTTTTTGTTTTATTGTCATATGTTTTATTGTCAGGTATGACTAGACCATCTGGACGACGCGAAGAATTATATATAGGCAGCCCCATCAGCCTCGGGCTGGGGATAGAGAGGGCAGTTCCGTACCCTCATCCTCATCTCCGAGTACGCCAGTGTACCGTTCTGTTCCCGGTCCATTACCGGGACAGGGCAGTTCTAGCAGGTTGGCGACTCCTCCCTCGTCGTCCAGCCTTCCTGATCCCGCGTCCAGCATTCCTGATCCCCCGTCCAGCATTCCTACTGTCGAGGGAGCCCACGCCGATCATATGGAGGACGGCGATCAGACTGATCCTGCCCAGGCAGGAGGTGAGAGCGACCCTCCATGCGCTCCCCCGGGCGAGACGCGTATAGAGATTTGGACGGACGGGCCTATGAAGTAAGTTAATTAATTATTATATATTTCTTAAATGATTATATGTACATATATATTCATGACAAATTATTATTGTATAGATATCGGCCTTCTGAGTATAGAGACAGCTGGGGACATTTGTGAGGCAGAACTATGGTGGGCCTTGGCTCAACTACTCAGATGCTCCCGCAGATAGGAAGGCCTTTTGGTTCGCCCACTTCAAGGTAAAAAATTTGTTTATTTTTAAATTTTAATAATCATTTGTGTATATTATACAACTTTTGTATTTTACTTCTTGTAGAGGACCTATTTCTATCCACCACACCGGGCGGCGAGGATCGAGGGCCAATTTTCTGCCGTCATAGCCAAGCTCATCCGTGATGCGATCGACGACCAGAAGCGTCGTGATCGCTCCGGACAGCCGATCCAGGGTTGGATTACGCCAGAGCAGTGGACTGCGATGAAGGCTAGATTCAGCGAGCCCAAGTACCAGGAGCGGTCTGAGAAGGCCAAGGTGGCGCGGTCGAGCGCCGGTAAGTGGTGTGGTGGCTCCATTCTGATGACGGAGCATTTTCGTCGTTTGGTACATTTCCTATGACGGACATTAATTTATATATAGTTCGATATAATATTTAATACTAATAATAGATAATATATTTTAACAGGTAAAGAAGGGTGAGGACCCGAACATGGTGACCGTCTTCCTGGTCACCCATCGGAGGGCTGGGGACTTCATTGACGAGAGGACGACGCAGGCATATGTACGTTCTATTCTTTATATTAACTGACTATAATTTAGAAAACAGGAAAATAGATATCAATATAGACTTTAGTAAACACTTACACGTTAGCAAACATGTTCTAGGCCGAGTTTGTTCGGCTACAGAAAGAGGCGGCTGATGCTGCTGCTGCTGCTAGTGCACAAGCAGAGGAAGGGGCTGGTACTTCCTTCCAGCCGCCTGCAGAGCCATCGCCGGACGAGCTCTGGATGACCACCGTTGGCGGTCTTCAGAAGGGTACGTACTACGGTACGGGATCCTACGGCACGTATTTGGCTTCGGAGTCATCCCGGGCCCCCTCTGTCAGTACGCAGTCTCCGACTACGCAGGCGTCGTCACGAGCTGAGGATGTTCGTCGTCAGATCGAGGAGCTGCATCGCGAGTTGCAGCAGCAGATTTCTGATGCGGTCGAGTGACGATCCGACCCTCCGATCGTCACCGGACGATTTGATACGGTCGAGCGCAGTATACAGGAGCTGATGAGTCTGCATCAGGCTGCAGCTGCCAACTTGCAGACGCTCACCGAGTCTACGCAGCGCACAGAGCGTAGACAGGTCGAGCTGGAGGGATCGCAGAGGAGCATATCTGCCTCACTCGCTCAGTATACTGAGAAGGTGGTGAGTACCCTTGCTGCGCATGGTGAGCGACTGCGAGAGCTGGAGCAGGTACGTCCTTCCGGTCCATCGACGGCGCCGACTCCAGATACTGCACTGCCTCCGGCGCCGACTCCAGACATTGTACTGCCTCCTACTGCCCCTACGGTACAGCTCACCCAGGAGCAGTATGACTACATTCTATCCTAGTTGCGCGGCAGGGGTCCGCAGTGATTTTATTGGTTTTTTATGACTTGTATGTATTGGCCCTATGGGCAAATTGTTTATTCATACACTGTTGTTTATACACTTGGTGGGAGACTTTTTATCATCTTTCATTTTTATTTGACTCTATTGGATGTTTGTGAGGATGTGTGTCTGTGATATTTACTTTGCACTGCCTCCTATTTTTATTGTGATATTTACTTTGTGATATCTGCGATGGGATGACAAATATACCTACGCTGGGTTATAAGCGATGATCTGATATACAAAGGAGGTGCTGCCGAAATTTTAAAAAAATATATTGTGTATTTTTGTTATGATGTGTGTCTGTGTTTACAGTGAATGTGAAATGCAGTGTTCGGAACCATCGACAGTTTCGATTACTGTTGTATGTTTTATCTTGGATAGAAATAGCAACAGTTCAGGGTGCACTTCTGAGAGCTTTATTTTCACGTCCTTCACTTTCTCGGACGTCGTAAAGGTTCCTGAGAAGGTGAAGGACGTGAAGAGGAAGCTCTGAGAAGTGCACCCTGAACTGTTGCTCTTTCTATCCAAGATAAAACGTAGAACAGTAAGCGAAACTGTCGATGGTTCGAACACTATACTTCACACACACTGTAAACACAGAAACACAGCATAACAAAAATATCAATTATATTTTTAAAATTTTTTTTTCACATTAGCGACGTATAGCGACGTTCTGCGACGTACTGCGACGACAAATAGACGTCGCTATACGTCGCTAACTAGCGACGTTACGTCGCTCGACGTCGCTAATATACGTCGCTACGTTGCCCACGTGGCCACGTGGATGCCATGCTTCGTCATCATTTATAAACTTTTGAAGCGTCGCTAGTGGTCGCTTTGCGTCGCAATGTTGGCGACGTACTGATACGTCGCTCTCTGTCGCTCATTTGGCGACGTCTAGCGACAATGGACGCCGCGTCGCAAATAGCGACGTTCGGCGACGAAAGTATCATCTGCGACTTGCCTATAAGCGACGTAAGTTTTTCGTCGCTAAATACGTCGCAAATTATTTTTAGCGACGTATTTTCTGTATTTAGCGACGTCTCCTGACGTCGCTAATCTGGGTTATTTTAGTAGTGAAATTTACAATTACTTTGTGCACGTTCGTCAGATTGAGACGAAACTTGCGCCATTAAGACCGTATCATTTTTCTGGTCCTGTATGCCAAGTTTGGTCCTATTCTGAGACAGTTGATCGGATCGCCGTTTTGCGGGCCCCCACGGTCCGACTCAACGGGTGATTTTGTGCACGATCCGCCGGAATCCAACTTTAGACATACGGTTGGGTTTGTATCAGAAAACCGAACCTATTGAACTTAAGGACAGGTAATCCTAGCTAATTTGACTATTCTAAGAGTGTTGGCAATGTCTATTTCAGCTTTCGGAGACAGTTATGATGATTTGGACTTTACGGCTCACTAGTTGACTATATTTTATGGGATCTGCGTGCAACCTCCAGGCAAGTATACCTTGCCTTCCTCTACAGTTTTATTTACATGCATTGTATTTCATTTCCCAGTTTGGATTGTTTATGGACATGTGCTTTTCGTATTATATTCTTTTGAGTTTTTTTCATTGCATATAGCCGTGTCCATATTTGGTCTTGTGGTTCATACTTGGAGTTTCTCATCAGTACCTTGCTTGAGTCGTGTCATAGAATGAGTACGTGTAATTGAACTGCCAAATCCTTGATATTTTTTCCTTGGCACCAGAGAATCCATTCGGAACGAGGGTATTTTTCTTGATCTGTTTACATCTGTGAGTCCACACTCGGGACGAGGATGTCGATTATTTACACCAAAGAGTCCACACTCGGGACGAGGGTGTTAACTTAACTTGTACCAGAGAGTCCACACTCGAGACGAGGGTGTTTACATTAGAGAGTCCACACTTGGGACGAGGATGTTATACTTGCACCAGAGAGTCCACACTCGGGACGAGGGTGTCTTGTCGTGAACTAACCAGAGAGTCCACACTCGGGACGAGGGTTAGTGCTTAGTTCAAACTCATGAGTCCACACTCGGGATGAGGGTTTGGTTCTTCTATTGATCTCATGTTCATTGTTTACTCGGCAGTTTATTATACATAGTTGTTCTAGTGTTCGTGTTCGTGGTCATTTGTCGTGTTCCTATTTTTCTTGATTATTTCCTTGCACGTGATAAAACTGTTAGATAGGTATGTATATTATGTATTTTTCTATGTCATCTGAGGACCTGATGATCTCTTCAGGTTTAGCGATTGCATGGAGTTAGCTAGTGGTTCTGGATGACAGATGTGTTGATGCGGTTGCGGGATTCAGGTATCGTTATCGTATTTATTATCCGCTCGTGCTTTCATACCTTATCATGAGATATCATGTTTCTTGATTCAATTTTAGACTCTTGTTATTTTCTTTAGAGTCTTATCGGACATTTATGCTAGTGGGCTGCAGATCACGACCCATACTTGTTCATTCTTGTTTATATGATTCCTGTGGATTGAGATATAGTTTAGATTAGACATGATACCCTACTCTGGACAGCTTATACGTACTCGAGTCGGGCTGGAGTCCGCTCGATACGTAGCTGGCTTGCTCACGAGATCGCATTCGAAAAGCGGGTGCGGGTCGTGACAATACATCTTTTTGCACTCCTCTTGGAGTTTATTACTACACCGTCATACCATTTGGTCTTAAGAACGCTGGTGCAACTTATCAGTGGGATATGAGTACCATCTTTCGTGATCATTTATGAAAAACTGTTGAATGTTATGTTGACGATATTGCTGTTAAAAGTCGTCTAAAAGAAGATCACATTCAGAACTTCAGAACTATTTTCGATTTAATGTGCCAGCATCAACTCAAGATGAATCCCACCAAGTCATTCCTGGGAGTCTTTAGTGGCAAATTTTTTGGGTTCGTTATTACCCCTAAAGGTATACACGTTGATCCTGAAAAAATTAAAGCTGTTCAAGAGATGCATCCTCCACGCAACCTAAAAGAGCTACGAGGATTCCAGGGACGACTTGCGTATATCAGGAGATTCATCTCAAATCTTTCTGGACGCTGTAGATCGTTTACTCAACTCATTAAGAAAGGTGTGTCTTTTATTTGGACTGAAGAATATCAACAAGCATTTGAAGACATAAAGCGGTACTTGATGAACCCTCCAGTTCTAGTGCCTCCAGTGTCAGGAATACACTTCCTGATGTATGTTCGAGCAATGGACCATTCATTAGGTGCTTTATTAGCTCAGAAGAATATAAAGAAGGCCATGAACAGGCTATCTATTACCTTAGCCGTACAATGATTGGAGCTGAGCATCGATACACTCCAGCAGAAAAAGAATGTCTAGCTTTGATGTTTGCTGTTCAAAAGACGAGACATTATATCACTGGCCAAACTATTCATGTTATTTCTAGAGTTAACCCTCTCCGGGTCCTGATGAAGAAGCCCAGTACACTCAATTCCAGGCTTGCAACATAGGCCATATTGTTAGCACAATACGATATGGTTTATGTTCCTCAAAAGTCTGTTAAAGGTCAAGCCCTTGCTGACTTTCTGACAGCTCATCCAATTCCCGAAACGTCTAAACTCTACGACGAGATTCCATATAAAACTTTGGAGTCCAACATAATTTTAGAAGAAATTTTTACATGGCGTCTATTCTTTGATGGTGCATCCAGAATCGGACCAAAAGGTGCTTTTGTTGCTGGAGTCGGAATCGTCCTCGTCTCACCAGAAGGGTTAGCTATTCAAAGAGCTTATTCTTTAAATGAGTCGTATTCCAATAATGTGGCTGAATACAACGCTCTGCTCATTGGTCTCCAACTGGCTAAATAATTAGATATTGAGTATCTTGAAGTTTACGGAGACTCTAAACTGATTGGCAATCAAGTTAGAGGCACATACGAAGTTCGACATCAAGATCTGGTTCCATATCATGATACAACGATCAGGATGGCTACTTCATTCAAAGGCTTCTTCATCGAGCATGTACGCCGAGCGTGTAACACGGAAGCTGATGCACTCGCTAATCTTGCAGCAGTATTAGCAATTCCCGTAAGTAGGCAACAAATGATCTTCATCACTAATAGAGAGTTATTTTGTGTCGAGAATAACTTAAATACTGAAGTTAACAACCCAAACATGGAATTCAACAATTCAGTTGAAATTTGTGCCATCAATGAAGACTGGAGGAATCTTTTCATAGACTTCGTGGTCCATGATATCCTATCCGAAAATCCTAAGGAGGCTACAATAATTCGTCGATGGTCACTCAGATTTTATTATAATCATGCTACAAATACACTCTACCGACAAACGTTTGACGGCTTACTCCTACGCTGTCTTGCGGGAGAAGAAGCAAAACAAATACTTCGTGAAGCTCATGACGGTGTTTGTGGTGCACATCAACCTGGTTCTAAATTATAGGATCGTATTTGTCGTATGGGCTACTATTGGCCCTCGATGATATCTAATGCAATTGAGTATGCAAGGAAGTGCCGAGCATGTCAAATCCATGCGGACTTCATCCATCAACTATCAGAATTTTTTCACCCGACGGCAGCATCTTGGCCCTTTGATGCTTGGGGCATGGATGTCATTGGTCCTATTAATCCTCCCTCGTTTCGAGGACATCGGTTCATATTGGCCATAACTGATTACTTCTCAAAGTGGACTGAAGCTATACCTCTAGCTAAAGTCAAGAAAAGCAGCGTTATCAATTTTATTAAGCATCATGTGATCTACAGATTCGGTGTTCCTCGGTGAATCATTCATGATAATGGGCCACAATTTATCAGTCAGAAGTTCACTCGATTCTGCGATGACAACAGGATCAATAATATTGCTTCTACAGCTTACAATCCGGCAGCTAACGGGTTGGCAGAAGTATTTAACAAGACCATCATCAAACTCCTCAAGAAGTTTTGTTTCTACCAACAAACGAAATTAGAGTGAAAAGCTTGAAGAATGTCTGTGGGCTTACCGTACTACTATATACTCCTACAGGTTGCATACCTTTCTCTTTGGTATATGGATGCGAGGTCATCTTACCATTGGAAATTCAGATCCCTTTCCTAAGGATTACCATTGCCAATGAACTCACAACCGAAAACAATGATCGTCTGAGACTTCAGAAGATTGAAGCGCTTGACGAGAAACGGCTCCTAGCTCAACAAAATATTGAGTTATACCAAGCTCGTCTATCAAAAGCCTTCAACCGTAAAGTCAACGTCCGAACATTTTAGAAAGAAGAATTAGTTCTAACCTTCAGACGTCCTATGACTATGACGCACATGAGCAAAGGCAAATTCGAAGCAAAGTAGGAAGGACCCTACATTGTAAGCAAAGTTTTCTCCAATGGACCTTATCAATTGACTTGTATGGATGGTCGAATCGCCATGATGCCTATTAATGGCAAATTTCAAAAGAAATATTATGTTTGAAGACAAAGAAGAAATATCAACACAGAGACTCATAATGTAAATAAAATTCTTTTTTATTTACATAAATTCAGACAGAAGGAAATACATAAGATTAATAAGGACCATAGCCCTCTTGATTGAAAACATATTTTGCAAGAAGCTTGAAGACAATTATTGTCCGATGACACCAGTAGTTCAGAGGCAGCCTTCCTCAGAGCTTCTTCCTCGACGGTACTCCCAAGATCCACCAGTTTGGCCAAAATATCCTGCTTCTCTCCAGGAATAGCCGAGCTTTCTCTGACTTCTGGCTGAGTAGGCGGCGGAGGCTCGTCGGAAGGAGTGTCGAGGGCGACTTCGATCTTCAGGATAACTCCCGTCTCCTTAGGCATTTCTTCTGAAGATGTGCAATGGAAAGAAAAGGGGTGAATGATGCTTTCAGAAAAGTTCTACACTATTTATAGACAGAAAAGCCAAACATTCTGTCTCAGGAATCGAAACAACTTTCCTCAAAAAGACATGTTCGTTCATCTTGTAAAGAAATCTTCATTTACTCTTTGTCTCGAGAATCGAAGAGACCTTTCCTTGAAAAGGCATGTTTATTCATCAGTCTTTTCATCTGTACTTCATTGCGGGAATGGGCCTACATTTATTATCATTTATTTACTTTTTCGTAAATAAAGCTATAGATAATAAAAACTCAAAATTCCCGTGGAGTCTATCCAAATCATCAATTCCGTCTTTTGAAACCCGACTGTTTTAAAAGATGTATTTTCTTTATGATAAATCCAGATATTGTCTTTTTAGACACGATCTTCTGTCTTTAAGTTCCAGTTGACTTGAAGATTATCAATAGAAAAAAAAAGTTCACGTCCACATTACCTCTGGATTCTATTTTCTATATCATCACATCAAATCAGATCATAAAGAAGAGAAAATCACTCTTTATTCCTTCTTTAAAAATATAGATACATCTTGATAGAAATCTATTACATCTCGGATTTTCATTCTAAATCTAACAAAGGAAGGTCTATTACATCTTTGGATCTTCTTGTTGGTGCCAGTTCCTTGTCGACTCGACCTGAAGTAGCGAGCAAGGTAACGAAATCAACTCTGGTCCTCTCTCAAAAAGACGAGAGGAGAACCACAAAGTGCAGCAGCTCGAAGAAAAGTTGCTGTCAATACAACTGGTGGAGAAGAGACGACCCTTCATGAGAAGTAGGATGAGATCATCCTCGTGATACGATTCCTAATTATGTGTCTCTACCGTCCAACTTTCATGTATAAAGGCCCATCCTATCATCTCGACGAAGCCCTTTTAAGCATGAAGAGTTTTAAGCTCTCTGATATGTGTGTCAAAGTGATTCAACTTCATAGCACCCAAGATCATCGATGCCAATTCTGGAGAGTTTTGTCAGTTGGTCCCCTGCAAACATCAGAAAGAAGAAAAGAATACAGTAAAAGTTCTTTTCTTATCGCAACTATTCATATGCAATGGAAGCTAAAACATTATGCACGTCCATAGGCATATATTTCGGGAAGAATGAAGCACGAAAGCACAAAAAATGCCACATGTCGTTCAGAAGTTTGTGTTATCAGAATCGAGAAAGTAAAAAAAATGTGTGGGACGTGTCAAGACAGTTACACAACAAAGCTCAAATGCGCCAGGATTTTAATAAAGTCCAATTTTTCATTTTATAATGGAAAAGGAGACAGACACTACATACATAGGCGCTATGGACATTATGCAAAATGACGCTCTCGTATCACGTCACTTCTTCTTCCCGTCATCAGTCTGACGCAAGACAGCGCTCAATATCTCCATGTTATGGATTCCCGAATGATGCATCAAACAGAGGAATCCTTCCCTATGTTCTAAGGCGCAACGCTCTTCGGAAGAAGACGATGGCCCATATCTGGAATAAGCGAGGACTGTTGGGGTCAGGCCAAAACAGTCGAGAAAGTTCTCCGCTCTCAGCGACGGGTCGGCTTCTTGTAAATACTTCGAAGGCGCAGAGTGTAACTTCTTCTCAGAAGCTTTGCCGTTGTCATGACTGTTTGTCCCCTTCTTCATGTTAGGTGTCATAAGAGTGAATGAAGATGAAGGTTGAACTTCATGCTCATATATATACAACAGAGATCGACCCCCGTCGACACTTCGTATTCCCCATAAATGGGCGCGTATCACTTAACGAGGGAGAAAGGAAAAAGATGTTTCAAAAAAAAGAGTCTCATAGGTTCATCATTGGAAATGAACCAAATATTTAATTCTTTATTTTGTACGACATTCACATTGCGCCGTACACAGTATGTGCAACCATCAGGTTGCACAGCAATCAGGTTGTGCCGTATCTTGTCGCATAACGCGTCAAAATTGTATCCAAAAGACAACACAACTTTTCGAAACACTGCATAATGCGGTCGACAGCCACCAAACCCTAATAAGGGAGGCACAAGTTATGGAGTATGCCCAACTCTAAAAAGAGCGGGCGCATATTATCAGAATCAAGCCAAACCCTAAATATGGTGGTCGATGATCAGTAGGATGGTCGACAATCGGGTCTATAGTCGAATGCTTACCCTCCATGGCCGGGTTGGCCGTCTCTCAGCGTGACGAAGACGGAACTCGCATGGATGACTTGGCCACAGTCTTATCCTTCTCAGCAGCATAATGCTTGTGTGCCATTGCTGTTGATCGAAGTTCTCAAAGAATGGCAAAAAAGAGAAAAAGATAGGGTTTTTCTCGAGTTATCTTAAAACGATGGTGAAGAATGAAAAATCCAAAGAGTACGGTTATTTATAGCTTTGTAAATGAGGCTGAACCGTACAACTTATGCTGAAGAAGCGGGCTCGAGTTGACTGGCACAATCCAAACAAAACTAATATAATTCAAAGTATTTCAAAACTTTGAAGTATTTTTAAGTTTCAAAAACTTTGAGGGGGTCTTGTAGAGGCTAAAAATCAAGCTGTGCCACATATTAAAGTGTTAGATCATCAAATGGCACCAAATCATTACATTACGCCAAACCATCAGGTTGTGCCGACATCTGGTTGCGCAGGAGTCAGGTTGCGCAGGAGTCAGGTTGCGCGAGCGACACGTGGCGCACTTCCTCGAGAAGCTGTAACGGCATCATCATTATTCTGACAACTGACAGCACGGAGATCAAGGAAAATTCGTTCGAATCTCGCGCAATACGGCGCTCGAGAAACTTTTGTCAGCATATAATTAATGCTGACAGCTGGTTCGCGCAAGTCATTATGTGGTACGAGAATTAATCAGCACAGCACAGGAGACTTAGTCAAAGGTGCCAGTTGTTGAGTTGTGCCCTGCGCAGCCTGGCTAGTTGGCACCACTTGATCAACTTTTTATTTTAAAACAGAGTGACATGGCGCGCAAGCCACTAACTTTGTAGAGTGTGCCCACTACACTGCCCACTGTAGAAGCATGGAAAATACTAAAAAAATTGACTCATGCGGCCAAGAAAGACCCATGCGGCTCAGAAAACGCATGCGGCTCAGGGAGTCATGCGGCATAAGGAGCTATGCGGCCGGAGGCATTCCATGCGGCTCAGAAGACACGTGGCGTGACAGTGCTCCCCTCCGATCCATGCTGCATTAATTGCTTTGACGACAGACCCCTCTGAAAAGTTGACAGACCTGACACCAAAGCAGGTAATTATGGCTCTGTCATGATGATGAATCTCTAGGGAAGAGAAAGAAATCTCTGACACGATCCCCCGATAACAACAAAATGCCACGTGGCCCTGCCACGTGGGTGTGCTTATGCGGCTCGAAGTGAAGACTTCCCATGCGGTTCAGAGTGAAGCTGTCCCATGCGGCTCGAGTGGAATCATCCCTATGCGGCTCAAGAAGATCATGCCCATGCGGCTCAAGCAGACACACCATTATGCGGTCCATGCGGCTCATCATATGGTTCAGAAGTCTGAAGGAGGGGGCCACTGCCCAGACAGCCCTGACACGTGTCCCAAGTCTTATGCGGCCCAAAATCCATGCGGCCCAAATCTCATGCAGCCCAATTTGCATGCGGTTCAAGTCTCACCATTGGCAATCCAAGATCGGGTCGAATCCCAATGATCTGGGGCACGTGTCAGGAGAATAAATTTGATTTATTCGCAGATATGAGAGAATCATTATAAAGAAGATTTATGCCAATCAGCATTAATTGCTAATAGGGATTTGGTGTAATCTACCCTTAATGGTTCTGATTCGTCACAATCAGAAATGAACGGCCTGGATTGATCAATCCCCTGGCCGCCGCCATCTCCAAGAGCTAATCATTGGCAACCCTAGCAATCACATCCCACTATTATAAATAGTAAGGTGCCATTCCCTTGTGATAGAGAGAGATATACAAAAAAAGAAACCAGATTAGAATACGTATACACAGAGAGACTTCCCCCATAGTCAGAGAGAGAATATACACAGAGAGAGAGAATCCAGGAGAGCAATCAGAGAGAGAGCAAGAAGGCATTTCTTCGTCAACGACCAAGCAGATCTTCCCCGAGTCAAGGCTGCGTACCGATCGTCCAAGGAGTAAGGCAGAGCGGCCGTCGCTTTCCCGAGCCTCTATCGTCACCCCCCAGAATCTAAAATAAACAATCGTACTTAGACTGCTGTACCTAGATTTTCGTCCCTAGGCTTTCTTTGTACGAGCGAGTTTGTATTGTGAGTCTAAGTTCAGTCCTCCGATAATTGTTCTGTACTTTTACAATCAATGGCAAACACGATGGCGACTCTGCTGAGGACTAGCTTCTCCACGGCTGAGGAGTTGGTGACGCAATCGGACGCAGCCAAACTTGGCTCTACACAACAGAAGATGGTCGTACGCTTCGACCAACAGGCGTTCGAAGAGATGCTCTCTGAAGGTAGCACTGGCCCGGTCCAGAAGCGCACCCGCACCATAAAGGCTCGCAAAGAGTGGAGGCCAAAATCATTTGCTCCTCCACAAGCCCTTGATGAGGTGCTCTCTATTGCTCAAGAGGCGAGAAAGACTCCCCTGCGGCCCCACTTCAGACCGTAGACAACTCTGCTGTCCCCAAGTCCGGCAGAAGAAAATACTATGATGCTGGACTTGCAGGGGCAAAGAGGAACTCTACGCAATCCGAGCCACAGAAGAGTATTAACCGCAGGAAGAAAACCCATGCGGCTACAACCGCCGATCGCATAAAGAAAACTCATGCGGCCACATCTGTCAGCCGCATAACTTATGCGGCTACAGTTGCCAACCGCACGGATGAGACTCATGCAGCTATTAAAGTTAATCGCTTGCAGAAAACCCATGCGGCCACAGATGCCAACCGCATACGGTCAGCCTGCACGGTCGTGACTCCTAACCACATAAAGACTCATCCTACAACAAAAGACAGCCGCATGCAGACAGCCTGCACGGTACCCAATGCTAGCCGCATAGCATCCGTCCCACGCTTCTCTCGATCAGTCTTCGACCGGCTCTCATGCGGTCCTGACTCTGATCATTATCTGGATGATAATCCAGACTCTGTGGTATTCGACTTAGACTGCTCCTATTACGCACCCACAAGTGCTAAAAAGAGGAAGTCTAGAGCAGCGCAGGCTCATCAAGTCCAGACGACTGCCCCAACCTCTGACTATCGGGGCGTCCCGCTGATTATCACGCGGGCCTCTGATGGGAAGTTGTATAAGACCACTCAAGTCCAGCCCCCGGCGGTAAACGGACAAAGTGGTTCCTCTGACCTGCGTGAGGTTATCCTCCACAAACGCAAGGAAAGAGAAGGAGCTTCGGGGTGTAAAGAGCCCTCACACGGACATCAATGCACCCAGATCATCGTCAACTGCTGTTACAGCAACGCGGCGGTGACGGAAGACCGGCCATCCGTCTTCCAAAGACTACATTACCCGAGCTCAGAATACGAGGCACCTCCTGTTGTCTCCTGCAAGTCCGCACAAAAAGTTCTCGCCAAGGAAAGAGGGAAGAAAACGAGCATCTCCAGCCCAAAGGTGTCAACTACTGCAGCTAAAAAACCGTTGTCTAAAGGGTTATCCTGCACTGGAGTATTTCAACACACCCGTTCGAAGAAAAAAACTGCTGCAGTAGGAAGTTCGTCGTCTGCAACATTGGGGGTCGTCGGAACTGGGGGTAGCACTCCTCCAAACATCCACGACAATCCGACATTCCAGGAATACGGACTGGAAGAATCAAAACCTCCGACGGATACAACAGATACCGACATCCCCAAGGACATCCTAGACGAAGCAAGCTCCGAAGTCGGGGGTAGTGTTCCTTCCGAGTCTGAACCTGAAGAGAACATCCCCACATATCCTGATGATTTCTCGATGCACGGGTACGACTCGGAGGGTACATCCTCCACCACTCCTTCCGTCACTCCTCATGTGAAGACGGTGTTCATGACAGACAGCAATCAAGGCGGTTCCGGTGATCGCCAGCACATCGACACTTTGGAGGCCATATTGTACGCCTTGGTCAAGTCTGTAGACGAGATCAAAGCGGCGCTTCCTAATCTGCAGGGGGTGACACCTGGCCAGACAAGCACGGGTCCCCCAATCAATGTAGATTCAAATTCGGCGGCACCGAACCCGGGCAATAATCCTCCCGAAGTAACGGCTCCGACTGCGACAGATGAGACCCGAGAAGTAAGGAGAGAAGTTCAAGAGCTCCGAGCCATGTTCCACGCCAGAGAAAACTCTCAAGACTTCAGAATACGGCAACCATATCCTGCTGAATGGAGGGATGTTCCATTTCCACCAAGATATAAGTCGTTCAATATCAACCCCTATGATGGCAAGACCTCAGCAAGTCGGTACATCACTTACTTCGAGGTCACTACCGACCATCTGCCCCATGATGACGCTATCCTGACACGGTTATTCATTGGGGCATTGGAAGGAGTCGCCTTCGATTGGTACCGCAACCTACCGGACAATTGCATCCATTCCTTCGCTGGCTTCAAACGCCTGTTCTTGGAGACGTTCTATGAGGTAGGGCAGGACGTCACGATGTCTACCCTCATGGACGTCATTCAAGGAGAGAAAGAGCTGACGAGGAATTACATTGAGAGGTTCCGTCAAACCGCAATGAAGTTACCATCTGGCAACCCGGACTCCTCCTTGATCAAAATTTGCCAAAAGAGACTACTCCCAACAATCAGCCTCTGAATGGACGAGAGTCAATTCAAGGACTGGAAGGCTTTTATCATTAGTGCTACAAGTGTCGAAGAACGATTAAAGAAGGCTCGCCAACTGGGATTACATATCTCAGAGGGAGAGAACAAGAGCAAGCGTCCCAGCACCACCAACGACAATGGGGATAGCCCCTCCAACAACCGGGACAACAGAGACAAGCAGGCTATGGCGGCCGATACAGCCCAGAAGCCTGAGTCGCAACCTGCGGACAAACAATGGCCTCAAATCACTTACTCTTTTGAAGACGGTCACGTCAAGCCTATCTTGGACATGCTCATACAAGGAGATAGGATTCAGCTTCCTCCACCAAGACGGGAGCCTCGGCCGGCTGATCTGGAGAACCCAAAGTTCTGCCATTACCACCGCTACGTCCACCATGCTACGTACGACTGCTACCAACTGAAACGATATATCCAGAACCTCATCGATTTGAACGCTCTGGCCATCGATTTCGAGGAGGTAATCGTGGCAGCCAACATGGTGTCCGTATAATTCGGCAGCTTCCCTCCAAAAGAGACCCAGGACGGGGTTATACCCATTCCTCTGGCAACGATAGAGATTGCTAATCTCCCGCCTGCTCAATCTGCTGGTCTAGTACCCCTCACCACATCACAAGGGGAAATCATGTGGGTCCATCCGGACCTAGTCCACGAGGTAACTCAGTCCTCTCCATCTTCTAAAAAGAAAAGTGGAAAAGTCAGATCCTGCCGCACCACCTCAGCAGATGAAGAGGAAGTCACGGCCGTTGCTACTCGATCCGGAGCACAATCTCAACCTGTGGCTGAAAACTCGACTGATGATCATCCGCCCATTACCACGGATGCTCCGGGACCGGCTCAGCCTTCGACAACCGACAAGCCTAGGCCGAAAGAGACTCGCTTCGACAAATCCCTCCGAAAGGAAACATCTCAGGGGCTGGAGAGGCCCTACAACTTCGACATCTTGGCGCAATTGGCCAATACACCGGCCAAATTGTCCTTATATGAACTCCTGAGGCTCTCGAAGGATGTCCGCACAGCTTTGAGCGATGCACTTCAAAATGCCGACGCGTACCTAGCTCAGGTCAACCTCACGGGAGAAAATCAGCCCGCAGACCTCCAAGACAGCACCTGTACGGGAGCAATGCCCAACATCGTCTTCACTCCACAAGACATGCTCATCAAGACTAATCTACATGATCGCCCATTATACTACACAGGCTACATCGGCGACATAAAGGTGGACAAGATGCACATTGACCCCGGGTCTTCCATAAGCATCATTCCAAAAGGATTACTGCATCATCTTCGTATCCCGATGCATCGCCTGACCCCTACAAATACCGCCATCAGCGGGTTCAATTCGGGCAGGAGCTACCCAATCGGGAAGATCCGTCTGAAATGTCAGATTGGCGATCTCCAATCAGAAGTTACTTGCTACGTCATAGATGCCGACACTTCATACAACATCCTTTTGGGGCGCCCTTGGATTCACGATTACATGATCGTGCCTTCCACGCTACACCAATGCTTCAAATATGTCGACAAGTACGGCTTCGTGAGGACAGAATTTGCTGACATCGATCCCTTCAAAGGGGTCGAATCTTATTACTCGGACTCCTGCCTATACAAAAAGTCGAAGAGGCACCTTGAAGGAGAAAATAAACAAACTGAGGTTGAAGCAACCATGGGATCAGCAGAACCTCTGACAATCCACCTCCAGGCTCGCAAACCAGGCAATTTTGCACCCCTTACGGCCACGCTGCATAAGGACGCGATCAGCCTCTCGGCACAGGAGGAACAGTTGAGAATCCGGCTGCCAAGGTCCGGCCAGGTACCGAGACCCACAACAGGGCCACTTACCATCAGATTGCTGAAAGTCGGTCAATCCCAAACAGAGAAGCTCAATCCCTCCGAAGGACCTCTGACGATACGCCTGCCTAAGAAAGATCGTCACCCCGATACGAGGTCTGACACTTTAAGCGAACCAGCCACCCCTCGCTCCATATCAAGTGCCGGACTGGGGGTTGCTAGTCTACCAACAACCCCACGCTCCGCTCCGTCAGTTGAACCTCTGAAGATCAAGCTGACTAGGACGCCCTCTCAATCTTCATTCACACAGGGGGTAGCCGAAGAGGAACCAGAGCTAGCCAAGTATGTGGCTGCCCACGCTGACGCTCCCTCTGCAGATGATGTAATCCCTCTAGAAAAGATACCTTACTTCATCAATAAAGGGTTATCTTTGAACTACACCGAGCTCAATAAGCTATGTACAATGTATGCTATGGAACACGGTATAGGCACTCACCTACATACACAGGTGACAAATGTGTACACTGCTATCCAACTTACTCCAGTAGAAGACGCTTACCGAATAATCGAGGGAGGGGACCACCCAATCATCTTCGGCCGGACGAACAACCCGCATCCCCTCGCCATGGAAGAAGTCGACTTCGGGTCAGATGCTGGAAGACTGCTTCTGTATCTCTATAGCCCTCAATCCAAATATCTCATGCAGAAACAGGGGTATGATCTAGAGACAATGTCAGGACTGAACTACGGCGCTAGACGACGATTACCTTTGAAGACGCCAGCCCCGGCGGGCAAACCACGAAACTACTATAACAAAACCTGATGCGGTTTAGGGTATGTAACGCCTACTACGACCCCTGAAAGCTCAAATAAAGAATGCGACTGGCAGTCACATTCAACCGGATCACCGACTTCCGACTCAGATACTAGCATCGGAGATGTGTTCAGACAAGTCATGTCAGTCAACATGGCATTCGCCGACGCTTACGAGGAAGACGAAGACATCCCCAAATTCCTTGAGCTAGAGCCATGGGCCCAGCAATTAGACGCACAATGGGAAAAGTGGTTCGAACTGAGAGAACCTCCTACTGAAGATGAAATCATACAAGTGGATCTCGGCAGCGAATCTTCTCCAAAACCAATCTTTATCAGTAGAAGCCTAACTGACGAAGAACGAGAGTCGCTTTTAGAACTTGTCAGAGAATACAATGATGTGTTCGCCTGGAGCTATGAGGACATGCCGGGGTTAAATCCTGACATCGCTCTCCACAAACTCAATATACGGCCAGATGCAAAGCCAGTCAAGCAGCAACAACGACGCTTCCGCCCAGGCGTCATGGACGCGATCGAAGCCGAAGTCAACAAGCTAATAGCCAGCGGCTTCATTCGTGAAGAGCAACATCCTGATTGGGTCGCCAATATAGTACCCGTCCTCAAGAAGAATGGGAAGATTCGAATCTGCATCGACTTCCGCAACCTGAATGAGGCATGCCCCGAAGATGAATTTCCCCTTCCTATCACAGACATCATGATCGACAATACATGCGGCTTTGAACGTATGTCATTCATGGATGGATTCTCAGGGTACAATCAAATCAAGATGTCTCCCGACGATAAAAAGCACACTTCATTCCGAACCCCGATTGGCACACACTGCTACACAGTCATGCCATTCGGTCTAAAGAATGCTGGCGCTACATATCAGCGGGCCATGAGTATCATTTTCAGAGAACATTTGCGCAAGACAGTGGAATGCTATGTCGACGACATCGCCGTCAAGAGTCGCCGTAAGGAGGATCATCTGCAAGACCAGAGAACGGTGTTCAACTTAATGTGAGCCCACAATCTGAAGATGAACCCTACAAAATCGTTCTTGGGCGTATCCAGCGGGAAGTTCTTGGGCTTCATCATCACTGCACAGGATATCCATGTAGACCCCGAGAAAACAAGGGCAATCATGGAGATGGGTCCCCCGAGAAATCTTCGTGAACTTAGAGGCCTCCAAGGGAGGCTAGCTTATATCAGGAGGTTCATTTCCAACCTCTCCGGGCGATGCCGACCGTTCACCCACCTCATGAAGAAGGGAGTCTCATTCGTATGGGACGAGGAATGCCAGCGCGCTTTCGATGACATCAAAGAATATTTATCAAATCCTCCAGTCCTGGTGGCCCCGGTCCCTGGAAAACCATTCCTGCTCTATGTACGAGCAATTGAACACTCCTTCGGTGCCCTGCTGGCACAAAACAACGATACAGGCCACGAGCAGGCCATTTACTATCTCAGCCGAATGATGGTCGGGTCCGAACACCGATACACCGCTGTGGAGAAAGAATGCCTCGCTCTGGTATCCGCCATTCAAAAGACGCGGCACTATGTCACGGGGTAAACCATACATGTGATCTCACGAATCAACCCTCTCAGGGTCCTCATGACCAAACCAGGGGCACTCAGCTCCCGCCTCGCTACATGGGCGATATTGCTGTCCCCCTATCATATGATCTTCGTCCCGCAGAAGGCTGTCAAAGGTCAAGCCCTGGCAGACTTTTTGGCGGCCCATCCAGGATCAGAATCATCCAGAATATACGAAGTAATCCCAGATGAGGTCGCCGACTCAAATACAACCACCCACGATAACATATGGCGGATATTCTTCGATGGCGCTTCAAGAACCGGACCCAAGGGAAACATCGTCGTCGGAGTCGGAGTCGTATTGGTCTCTCCTACCGGGCTAGTGATCAATCGCACCTACTCTCTCACGGAACCCTGCTCTAACAATGTGGCCGAGTATAACGCTTTGGTCATTGGCCTCCAACTCGCAAGAGAACTAGGGGTAGAATACCTTGAAGCATACGGCGATTCGCAATTAATCGTCAACCAGATTCGGAGGACGTACGAAGTCCGCCATAAAGACATGATCCCCTACCACCAAATAGCGATCAGCATTATCTCATCATTCGAGGGATTCTTCATCGAACATGTCCCCAGACTCCAAAATATCGAAGCGGATGCCCTAGCGGGCCTGGCTGCTTTCCTAGCAGTGCCAAACCACTCTCATCATTCGGTCGATGTAATCGGCCGTGAGCTGGTCTGCCCCAAGAACAACGTTCAAGCCATGGCGAGCTATTCTGCTCAGATGATCGACAAAGCGCCAGACTGGAGACAACCATTCATAGATTTCGTGGTCTACGATATCCTGCCCGAGAACCCGAAGGAGGCTACTTCTATCAGACGACGTTCTCTCAGATTCTTCTACGATACAGAGACGAAAATGCTGTATCGCCGCTCCTACGACGGATTACTACTTAGATGCTTGTCGAACGTAGAAGCTAAAGAAGCCGTACGAGAGGATCATGACGGTGTCTGCGGGGCCCATCAGCCTGGCCCTAAGCTGCAAGACCGCCTTCGCTGGATGGGCTATTGCGGGCCTACGATGGTGGCTGATGCAATAAATTATGCACGAAAATGTAAGGCCTGCCAAGTCCACGCAGACTTCATTCACCAACCATCCGAATTCCTACATCCGACAGTGGCGTCCTGGCCATTCGAAGCATGGGGAATGGATATCATTGGTCCAATCACCCTACCTTCCTCCCGAGGACATCGTTTCATACTGGCGATCACTGATTACTTCACAAAGTGGGCAGAAGCTGTCCCACTCGCCGAAGTCAAGACTTCAAACGTAATCAGCTTCCTGAAGCACCACGTCATCTACCGCTTTGGACTGCCCCGAAGGATCATCCATGATAATGGTCCGCAGTTTATAAGCCACGTATTCTACCGATTCTGCGACAAACACCGCATTCAGAATATCGCTTCGATACCATACAACCCGGCAGCAAACGGGTTAGCAGAGGCATTCAACAAAACAATCATCAAACTCCTCAAGAAATTTGTCTCCTCCAATAAATACGACTGGAACGAGAAGCTCGACGAGTGCTTATGGGCTTATCGTACCACGGTTCGAACAGCCACCGGGAATACACCATTCTCTCTGGTATACGGGAGTGAGACAGTTCTCCCATTAGAGACTCAGATTCCCTCACTCTGAGTCGCCCTCACTTATCAATTGACAACGGATGATAACTACCGACGTCGACTACAAGAGTTAGAGGCCTTAGATGAAAAACGCCTCCTAGCTCAGCAAAGGATCGAATTATACCAAGCACGCATCTCAGGAGCCTTCAACAAAAAGGTCAAAGTCAGAACATTCTAAGTGGGCGATCTTGTTTTGGCAGTCAAGAGGCCAATGGTCATGACTCACAAGACCACCGGCAAGTTCCAGCCAAAATGGAAAGGCCCATTTATCATCGAGGCCGTGTTCTCCAATGGTGCTTACCGCCTCGCCAAGCAGAACGGAGACTTGCTCATGTTGCCCGACAACGGCAAGTTCCTGAAGAAATACTATGTTTAAACAACATTTTCCAGAGTTCCGAGTTATGTGCCCGCTGGTACCACTGAACTCAACCCCCTAATTTTCCAACTTATCGAGTCACGTACCCTCTTGTACCGCTGAACTCATATCCCAAATTCCCAAGTCATGTACCTGCGGGTACCTCTGAACTTACACTTTGATTCCAACATTCATGGATTGTCGAGTCATGTATCCGCTGATACCACTGAACTTACCCTCATAGTTTTTCAGATTTTCGAGTCATGCACCCGCTGGTACCGCTGAACTCACACTCACCATTCTCCAGGATTCTCGAGTCATGTACCCAATGGTACCCCTGAACTTACATCCCGGTCACTCTTTTGAAAGAAAGTCATGTATAATCATACCGCTGAACTTTCTTCCTACAAGAGATCCTCCCTCATGATCTAATACCTGCACTCCCAGTGCACAACAAAGGTAACGGATCCACAAACTTCCAAGACGACCATGTCCTCATCACCTCTGAGTCGTCCCATTTCCGCCAAAAACAAATTACCCCTACATAGAATTTCCATGTCCTCATTACCTCTGAGTTATTCTACGTACCCCCCCTTCATTGAGCCCACTCCTGTCATGTCCTCATTACCTCTGAATGGAAAGGCTCCGTCGAAGAAACCTTCATACTTGCCATGTCCTCATTACCTCTGAGTAAGTATGATGATCCCCTTTCAACCTATTACCTGTACCCACCACCGGAGTACGCCAAGGGTAATGGGTCCACAAATGTCCTATGTTGACCACAAATGTCCTCTGTTGACCACAAATGTCCTCTGTTGACCATAAATGTCCTCTGTTGGCCACAAATGTCCTCTGTTGACCACAAATACCCTCCGTCGAGTTTGCTCCTGCCATGTACTCATTACCTCTGAGTAGGAAGACTCTACGTTCAGAAAAACTTTCCCACTTGCCATGTCCTCGTTACCTCTGAGCAAGTATGCCAGTTCCCCTTTCTTCTATTATCCGTATCCTAAACCAGGGTATGCCAAGGGTAATAGGCCCACAAATATCCTCAGCTAAATTTCTTAACACAAACCTATCACCTCATCATGCCCCAGGAGCCCAGCTGCTCTACGATAATTCTTTTTTTAATAATACCAAGGGTACCCATGACCACTTTGCTATGGCTGCTTCAGGCATCCTGACCGAAACTTGTTATCTCTACCTAAAACCAAGGTACGCCATGGGTAACAAGTCCACAAATATATCCCCTATGCGGGGGAGAACATCACCACAATATCACAGGCACAACAGGCAATACAAATGAAGGGTAGAATGGAAAATACTCTTTATTTAAAGGAAGAAAAGAAGTACTACATATTTCGGGACCACGTCCCTTTCAAAAAAAAAGAGAGAGAAGAGAAAGAAAAAGAAGGAAAAAGAAAAGGCCGACTACATTTCAGTGTTACTCAATTCTAGGAGGCGGTCTCTCACTGAGGTGGTCTCCCGCCCAATCCGTTGCCGAGCACGACGCTCGGCCTCCTGGAGTAACCGCTCCTCATTGTCCAAATCCAGGAGCGCCTGACAGTCATCTTCCAATTTCTTCAAGACAGCCTCCAGGTCAGTCGAAGCTTGAGTAACCCTGTCAGCTTCCTGAACAATTAGTCCCCTGTCATTGCGGGCAGTCTCGAGTTCAGACTCCAGGAAAGTCAACTTCTTCTGAAGCGCAAGGATCTGCTCCCGCGTCTCGGTAATCTCACGAGAGACAGACTCCTCCCGAGCCACAACGTTTTCGGTCGCATAACTCAATTGATCATACCGATCAGCTAAGTCGCTGAGATCCTTCAGTGCGGCCGGTCTGGTCTTATCTCGAGCCGCTCTGGTCCTCTCTATAACAGCAATAAAAGAATTCCGCTCCTCGTTTATAACAGCAGGCAGATCAGCCTGCCGCAATACTCGAAGCTCGGACACCAGCTGATCAGCCTCCAGCAATTTTGCCTCTAGAAGCGAAGCTATTCCTGCATCTTCAGAAAGATCCCTAAGGATGTTTATTTGACCATGGGCACATCTTCGGGCCAAGATAAAAGAGGTCCCTCTTTCTACAGCGGCCTCGATTCCCCTCTTTAAATGACGATGGAAACTGGCAACCACGTCCTGCAACGCGTCGTTCAAAACTTCAGCAGAGGAGGGCGTCAGGGGAAGCCAGAGCGGCAACGTCGGAGGAGTAACGCTAGAGCTCGCCACCAAGGGAGCGGAGTCCGAACAGAACGATGCATGAATAGCGGCCAACTCATCTTCCGCCGCCCGGAGAGCTTGGATGCTCGGCAGGGAAGAAAGGTCGATTTTCGAAGCCATTGGAGCAGAGGATGATGCAAGGACCATTGTTCCCTGCCCCGACTGCCCCGAGAACTGGCCCGTTAAACTCGGGCCCCCAGAAAGCCCATCAAGACGAGTCGGGCAGAGAGAAAGTACACCTCTTTCCACCGATGCCCCTTCGGTTGGGTTTGTCTCGACGACGTCCATCCTTGGCACTGAAGGGGCAGGACCTGAATGTCCAGAATAACAGTCAATCGACGTAACCCGAAGGACATGATGACAGAGCAGATAGGCTTCTTCACGGGTTAAGATTTGGCTAATCTTACCAGGGGAGGGGCATGAAGGTCGCGGCTCATCCACAACTGGCATGGTCCCCCCACCCGCGATCCCCGAGTTAAACTCAGTCACGTCCCCTGACCCCGTCACCTTGAAGGGGGATACAGATTGATCTGCGTCCTCTTGAGTAGGAACAGGCTCATGGGAGTCCCCGTCATCCTGGGTCACCACCCCGACATCCTGAAACTCTTCTTCTTCCCCCGACACCTAAAAGAGGGAACGAAGACAATCAGGATTGAAACTCAAAGGAAAGAAGGAAAAAGGGGTCGAGAGCAGTTTTGTTACCTCTGACGCAGGGTTGATTTCTTCTCCACTCTCTTTTGTGGCTGGCGGACGGTGCCTAGTCGCAACCAGCTTTCGGGATCGAGAAATACTGCTTACAGGAGGAACCTGCCTGCTACATTTTGGGATAGGACCAGGCGCAACAAGGGACTGATCCCTCAGCATCTCATCTGACAAAACATGCAATTGACCCACCTCGGCGCCTACCACTGGAAGGATAGAGTCATCTTCATTATGCTCGTTGTCTTTATCACCTTCAGCAGCAGAATCCAAATCTGGCACTTCGGCTCTAGTCTTTCTTTTCTTGGCCCCTTGAGAGCCTTCCTCCAGACCGGTGCCAGCAATAAAACTGGTACCTGGGTTAAAATCGACCGGAGGCTTGTTCGCCATGACATGATGCAGAGCCGCCATATGCAAGATCTCTACTGACTCCTTGATAGCAGGGACCGAGAAAATGGTGCGAGGATAGAACGAATCATAATATTGCCAAGCTCTGATACCATCAAGAAGACTTCCCTCATAACCCAGACAAGAGCTGGGGCTGTCTAAACAAAGTTGGCTGTACCCAAACTGTCGGGCAAACCTGCTAGGCAGATACGGCTCCAGAAAAACAACATTGCGGTTACGGTACACCAGATGTGAGGGACGGATGTTACGCAACCACAAGAGCATCTGGCCATCCAGAAGTTGAGGAGGTGCAATACCGTCTATATGCACAGTCTCTATGTCCCTGGCAGAAAAGCGAGGGACGGATACGAAAATATGATACTTATCTGCCCTTGCCAAGACAATCCGACAAACCCGCATGGCCTCACATTCCCAAGGCTCATCACGGTAATGGAAGATAAGGGCGTCATCATCAGTCGCACCGCCCTCAGAGCCCGACCTCATCAAAGATGGATAATATATCAGCAGCCACCCCATCAAATAATGATAAGGTAACTCAGTTCGTTCAAAATCCTTGGTCACATCGCGGGCAATGACTTTGGACGTGAAGGTACGAAGACCACGGTGTATGCTACACACCATAGCCGGAAGGAGAGCTAGCCTGATTCGCAAGACTAATTTCACAGCCGGAAGGATAAAGTTACAACTAATTCTCTCAATAGAACCGGTTCCTCCCGAGACAACACAATTTCGTAGCCAGATCATCAAAAATCCCGCCAGAAGCGCTTTCTCAGACAGCTCTTGAGTATCCTGGTAAAAGTAATCGAAAGTGTCGGTTTGGCTCCCGAATCTGCCACTAGTAGATGACACCAATTCTTTGACCGCCTCCCGAGACCTAGGGCGACGAGAGGTAACCAGACCTGAGGCATCTGCTGAGAAGAGATAATGCATACAATCCTTGGTATAGGGAGCATTCCCTTCCAGGTTATCCTTGCGGGTTATCTGATGGCATGTGTTATAATGACACAATATCTCCTGGTAAAGGGTCGCAAAGCCAGGATACCATCGTTCCAAATCTTCGAGTTCCTCATTAGTGGGAGTATATGCTTCAAACGCTTCGTCCCCCCAAGGAAGCTTGGAGACCGCATGCATTTCATGGAGTGCAAGTCCCATCTCCCCTACAGGTGTGTAAAAGGTCCCTGTACGACAATTATACATTTCCAGCAGGGACATGAATAGCTTTTTGTTTATGAACAAGCCATGACTGGTACCTCGGATAGCATGGTACAGGCCAATCTCGCACAAAAAAGCCTCATACTTCTGCAGGATCCAGGTAGATAAATTGATCCACGAGGGAATAGGGTGTATCCAACCAGGAAACGTCAACCGACCAACGGGATAGGAGCCTTTCCGGGCAAGTCGATTTATAAAAGTATCGGCGGTAGAAAACATGAAGTTAGGACCTGCCACATTCAGGAAAGAACCTGGGACCAACCCTGTCACAGAACAACTGGTATGTACCTTGCCAGCAACCATGGACTTCAGATGGTTATTATAACGGATGTTCCCCACGAACATCCCACTCCTGGTAGGGGTTAGAGTCCCCTCCATCTTTCGGTCCAAAGGGAGCATATTGAACCAAGATAATGGAAAGTGTCGCTCCATCTGAGGGATGCGGATCGCCATCCCGTTAGAAACAAAATTCTAATCCTCTGACACCTCCAGAACATGATCATTCTCCACGGTCAAGGCGTCTCTAAAAAAGAACGCAGGCTTCAAAAACTCTCCTTCGAATTTCCCGGAGTTCATCATAGCATTAAGGAAATGGAAAGGCTGATTCTTGATGGCATTCAATCTGGCCATAGGCTCATCGCTCGGAAACTGATCCGCCACGTGCTGAACAATATGGTCGTACCTATAGCCGAGAGCAACTTGAGCGCTACCCACCAAGAGTTCTCCGGCGGCGTTAACCGACAAATTTACTGAAGAACAGACAAAGAAAAAATAAGTCAAACAGAGAATGAAAAAGAGCTGATTAGGTGTTTTCAAACCACATGCGGCTCAAGAAAATATCCATGCCCCCCATGAAGTTCTCAGAAGTCTTATGCGGCTCCAGAAAGCCCCATGCGGCTCCAGTTCAGAAGACTGCTTATGCGGCTCCGTACAATAAAAGTCTATGCCCACCTATGCGGTTTCACTAATAAGGCACACATACAGACACAATGATTTTTCATATGCGGTTCGTAGCTCAGCCGTAGGGCGAACATACGATTTACAAAGGCTCGTGCATAAAGTATGCGACGTAGCCATGGCGGTTGGGGTTCCTTAATTCATACATTGTCCTTACCAGCAATGGGGGGATGGACGTCAGGATGAACAGCAGGTATGACGACGGGCGGGGCAGCAACCGCACCCAAGGTGGAAGTGGAGGCCGCCTTCTTGCCCTTCACTGCCATGATCTTCTTGGGAGCCATCAATTATCGAAGAAAAGAAAGGCAAGCGAGATAAGAGAAAAAAGAAAATAAAGAAGACTTCTCTCTCTTCAAACCCCTCCTATTTATAGGAGGAGGGAAGAAGACGAACACGTGGGCCAATGACCGACTCTTGAAGAGCGAAACCGACTCCTTGGGTTTCGTCTCCAAGATTCACCCAAGGCATCAAATCCAAAAAGATTTAATGAACTGACCCTTGAGATTCCCCCTACAAAGACGGCGCTGAAGCAACTTGGAGATAAATAAAGACCCGCACACATGGACTGGACCATCTATGCGGTTAATATACCCCCTGCGGCTGAAACAGTCATGCGAACAACACATTCATGCGGCTAGAACTCTTATGCGGTCGGGATTGCATATGCGGCCAATACAGCCATGCTTCTTGATTCAAAGTATTTCAATTTTACAAATTGAAAACTTTGAAGGGGGTCCTGTAGAAGCATGGAAAATACTAAAGAAATTGACTCATGCGGCCAAGAAAGACCCATGCGGCTCAGAAAACGCATGCGGCTCAGGGAGTCATGCGGCATAAGGAGCTATACGGCCGGAGGTATTCCATGCGGCTCAGAAGACACGTGGCGTGACAGTGCTCCCCTCCGATCTATGCTGCATTAATTGCTTTGACGGCTGACCCCTCTGAAAAGTTAACAGACCTGACACCAAAGCAGGTAATTATGACTCTGTCATGATGATGAATCTCTAGGGAAGAGAAAGAAATCTCTAACACGATTCCTCGAGAACAACAAAATGCCACGTGGCCCTGCCACGTGGGTATGCTTATGCGGCTCGAAGTGAAGACTTCCCATACGGTTCAGAGTGAAGCTGTCCCATGCGGCTCGAGTGGAATCATCCCTATGCGGCTCAAGAAGATCATGCCCATGCGGCTCAAGCAGACACACCATTATGCGGTCCATGCGGCTCATCATATGGTTCAGAAGTCTGAAGGAGGGGGCCACTGCCCAGACAGCCCTGACACGTGTCCCAAGTCTTATGCGGCCCAAAATCCATGCGGCCCAAATCTCATGCGGCCCAATTTGTATGCGGTTCAAGTCTCACCATTGGCAATCCAAGATCGGGTCGAATCCCAATGATCTGGGGTACGTGGCAGGAGAATAAATTTGATTTATTTGCAGATATGAGAGAATTATTATAAGGAAGATTTATGCCAATCAGCATTAATTGCTAACGGGGATTTGGTGTAATCTACCCTTAATGGTTTTGATTCGTCACAATCAGAAATGAACGGCCTGGATTGATCAATCCCCTAGCCGCCGCTATCTCCAAGAGCTAATCATTGGCAACCCTAGCAATCACATCCCACTATTATAAATAGCAAGGTGCCATTCCCTTGTGATAGAGAGAGATATACAAAAAAAGAAACCAGAGAAGAATACGTATACACAGAGAGACTTCCCCCATAGTCAGAGAGAGAATATACACAGAGAGAGAGAAGCCAGGAGAGCAATCAGAGAGAGAGCAAGAAGGCATTTCTTCGTCAACGACCAAGCAGATCTTCCCCGAGTCAAGGCTGCGTACCGATCGTCCAAGGAGTAAGGCAGAGCGGCCGTCGCTTTCCCGAGCCTCTATCGTCACCCCCCAGAATCTAAAATAAACAATCGTACTTAGACTGCTGTACCTAGGTTTTCGTTCCTAGGCTTTCTTTGTACGAGCGAGTTTGTATTGTGAGTCTAAGTTCAGTCCTTCGATAATTGTTCTGTACTTTTACAATCAATGGCAAACACCCATGACCACGCGTATCTCAATCAAATGATGCCACGCGTCTACAGCAGTTGGTGCAACCGCTCGCACAAGTTTCTACATTGTGCCACGTGCAACCTGATGAAGCTCGCGCAAGGTGATCAAACAGTGTTCAGAACAGAGTGACGTGGCACATAAGCTACTAACTTTGCAGAACGTGCCTACTACACTGCCCACGACCACGCGTATCTCAATCAAACGATGCCATGCATCCACAACAGTTAGTGCAATTGTTTGCACAAGTGAACAGGAGACGCGCAACCTGAAATGTGCACAACCCAGAATAACTGCTAAACAGTTATTTTGAGAACCCTATAAATAGAGTTTTAAATCAATCTCAAAAAGATAAAAAGGGTGATCATAATCTCCTGCTAAAGTGCTGTTACATCCTCCAGAGGCTCATTCTTCGATATCACATCGTCCAAGGGATAAAGTGATCGTCTTCTGATCAGATTCCTATAGTTGTATTTTCCCAGAAATTAATTGTACTCTTGTACTCTTTTCTAAGTTTGTAATAAAGAATCATATTTTTGTTCTTTGCAAACACTCGTAATATTCGTCCAAATCGATTTGATCGATGCCGCAAGGTGTTATCGTTTACCAAGCTCAGCGATCGAGTTAGATGGCCATCTAAGTTCTCGATCGATCTGACTCGGCGCAAGCATATTATGAAGTCCGTCATCTATCGAAAGCGGAGCACTACATAATATACCACGAAGAAAAAGTTTTGTTTCGAAGCTTAAGAACAAGGGTCTGACCTTAAATTAGGCAAACAACGAAGGGTACTTCTCCTTCATCTCCGCCTTATTTTCTACGTCGACTCTTCAACTGAATGGTTTTGCCAAAGCACGTGGACCAAGGACATCGATCGATTTCGTAATACCTTCTCCTTACGGTCCAAAATTTGAATAGGCTCCTCCGAGTAAGACAAGTCAGTACGTAGCTCCAACTGATCGAAGCTAACCACGTGACTTGGATTGTGTACGTATTTTCGAAGTTGTGAAACATGGAAAACATTATGCACATTAGCCAAGGCAGGAGGTAGTGCGATCCGATACGCTACCATTGTAACTCGCTCGATGATCTCGAAAGGCCCTACAAATCTCGGGCTCAATTTGCCTTTAACGTCGAACCGTATCACGCCACGCATGGGCGTTACTTTCAGAAACACATGGTCCTCGACCAAAAATTCTAGCAATCGTCGACAAAGATCTGTGTATCTTTTTTGTCGACTTTGCGCGATACGGAGTCAATCTCGGATCAAGCAGACCTTTTTGACGACCTGCCCCACCAGTTCCGGTCCGAGCACTTGTCGCTCTCCGAGCACTTGTCGCTCTCCGACTTCGTCCTAATATATTGGAGAACGACACTTCCTTTCATAGAGCGCTTCATATGGAGCCATCTGTATGCTCGACTGGTAACTGTTGTTATACGTAAACTCTGCAAGCGGTAAATGCGTAACCCAACTAGACTTTAAATCGATCGCACATAGATGCAATATATCCTCTAAGATTTGATTTATACTCTTCGTCTGACCGTCTGTCTAGGGGTGGTACGCAGAACTAAAATTTAGTTTGGTCCCCATCGCCGCTTGCAGGCTCGTCTAAAATTGTAAAAGGAATTGCCCGTCTCTGTTTGAAATTATTGAGGTCGCTACCCCGTATAGTCGAACAATCTCGTCGATATAGATTTGCGCTAAACGATCGATGCTCTATCCTACTTAATTGCGATGAAGTGAGCCGACTTTGTCACGCCCCACTCCCGTTGGAGCGATCATCCTCGCTAAGGCATGATGCCGCACGAGCCTAGATTGCGCTCGTACAAAGTAGTTTCATAACGGCCGATTACAGCAGCTGCGACGGAGTCGTCGCACAAAAGTCCTAAGCAGAAATATTAAACATGCAGCAGAATTTAGAAGCAAAATACATGTTATTCAAAAGTGCTCTTTATTGATATTGAACAATAACATTATAATAGGGCGCAAGGCCATGATTACAAGTCTCTCAAGCTCACTTTTCTCTTATTTTACAAGTCACTCTGCTCTCTCTCATCTCTCGATACAATGCTTGAGCCAGCGGATGCTTCGGAAGACAATGTCCATATATTATGTCCCGTATAAGACTTGACTCCATGAGGCCGCACGCTTCGAATCACCAAGGAACTTTGTGCCTTGACGCATCCAAGCAAGCTCCGCGCCACGAGCTTCTACATGTGCCTGCATATGAAAACTGTGTGGGTGTCAGTACTCAACTGTACTGGTGGAGTGAACTTCTCGCCCACCCATACAAAACCGATACGTTTATTTACTTTATGCAGCTTAAAATCCCTTTTGGTTGTCTTTCTAGTCTTACTTTAGGATTAATTTTAAGACAATGACACCTTGGCCTATACTTGGTAACGCAACGACAGGGTCGTGCGATACTCTATTCGCGACTTTAATATATTCGAGGCAGTGCCTCGCCGAGTAGAACTTATGCAACTTGGCCGTGCCAAGACTTTTACTTAAATTCATGTGTCTCTAGACCATTCTCGTGTCAACGACGTCAAGGGGACGACTCGTACTGGTCGTACCAATACACTTGCTCATGCCTTAAGATCGAGATCGTACTTTCCAAGGATCAACCCGACTTAACCATCTTGCCTTACGGCCCTTTTTGACTTAACTCGAGACGAGGCCATATTCATGCCGAAGCACGTATCCTTGCTATAGCCAACTCTTAGGCTCTAGAATGGTATTGCAACCGCGCACACCCTAACCCATGCCGATTCAAGGTTAGAGCTGGCTATAAGTGTAACTTGATAACCCAACTCGTAACTTGCTAGTACTCAACAAAATCCAAAGGCATACACGCGGATAGCCGCTCTTGCCGACACATCTATATAAGTGGTCACTAGCAATGTCAAGCTATCCTGGATCTTTTGCATAGGGTGACCATTCGTGTGGTGAGGTACGAGCTCCCACCGAATGACCTACATCCTATATTATAATGGTTCATTTCAACGAGTCATACCGTCGATAAAGGTCGTACAATATCTGTAATTCCTCCTAGGCCGACACGAACCCGGCGCCCCGGGATCGCTCAAGGAATTTTGCCCTTACGTGCAAGTTGTCTAATGACCATGCAAGACTCAACTCGATCTACCAAGTCCTTCCTTATTCATGACCATGCTTTCCATCTTTCTATCGAGAGTCCCAAGTAGGGGGACCGATCTCACATGATTCCTTATCGAGACTCCCAAGTAGCGGGACCGATCTCGTGTGCTTCCTTATCGAGACTTAGCGAGACTCCCAAGTAGCGGGATCGATCTCGTGAACGATACTAATCGAGACTCCCAAGTAGCGGGACCGATCTCGTGTGCTTCCTTGTCTAGACTTAGCAAGACTCCCAAATAGCGGGACCGATCTCGTGTGCTTCCTTATCGAGACTTATCGAGACTCCCGAGTAGCGGGACCGATCTCGTGAACGAGACTTGTCGAGACTCCCAAGTAGCGGGACCGATCTTGGCGACAACCAGTCGCGTGGACTTCCTTTGTCCGTGGCATACTTTTTATTAAACCCACCGTGGCTTGTTCCTTAGACAGACCTTGTTATCTAGACGATGCTATCGCTCAAGTCATATACTTTATATAAAGAGCCTTATTCTCGTGGGACTATGTGACTTGGCAACCGCAGGAAACAGGGGACAGTGCTTGCTATGACTTTGATATTCTAGCATAACTCTCGTCTAACTTATTCGGGCAACGAATCGACGAGCTAAGGCTATGCCAAGCTTTGTATCGAGGGAACATGTCGTGCACGCGTTGGACTTGAACAACCAAGTTCTTGGGTGCCTAGACTTAAGTCACAAGCCGTACAATACGACTTAAACCACGGGACAGGCGAAGGCTATGCTAAGCCATGGACGACGGGACCGTGCATGCATTATCAAGCATTCATGCGGGCGACACCTATGACTTAGGCTAATTCGAGCGTTGTGGCAACTTAGCAACTTAGGCCAACTTCCTTCTCCCAAGTCACGGGACGAAGGATCGAGTGTCATTTTAAAAGCACGCTGAGCAGACTTCTAAGTAGACCGTGGGACCATTTTCCATGTTCTAACACATTTCGATCCATCGAGATTATTCCCTTAGCTATGTGGATGTGTCTCTTTTATTATCAAGCCTAACTTGTACAAGTTGAAATCATGTGAGTTATTATGTGAAGGCAAAGATGAGGCAAGTTTATCGAAACTACCCCACCTGAGCGAGGAGTCGCCTCGACCGAGCGAGTCTTCGAGCAGCCGTTGCAAGGCTAAGTTCGAACGACGTTGGCATTTTGATTCCTCCGATTGACTGAGCAGGACGGGGCACTACATCATACACCACTCAGAAAAAGTTTTATCCTCGAAACTAACTGAGTACTTACTTTGGACCACTTTGATCCAAGGACTCTCGTACACACTCTGCCTACGCGTTTCTTCGATTCCGAGCCACGCTCGCACTACTATCAATCTTTTCTTTAATCTCGATTTCAAAATCCTCTACACTTTTCCATTCCTTAAGTATTACCTGAATTCAATGTATCACTTGGTTGGATCGTGCACATATTCCAGGCGTCCCCAAAATATATGCATTCAGCCAGGCCGCATGATAGAGAATTCGTCATTCTCACTCGAGTCGCATCGTTCACATATTCAGGCATCCCTGAAATATATGTATGTCAGCCGAATCTCGTGAGTGGTATTCCTATATTCTTGATTCACTCTATCCATCCATACCAATCCTCAAGATCAATCTTTCGATTGCTAACTCTTGAAACAGAGGCATCTCGTCTAACCACTAGGCCATTTCTCAAGGCTAAAGTTAATGTCAGGATTGGAATCATAGTTCTCCAACAATAATGCCAACACTGATCCCAATCCTAGGGTCAAACCAAGGTCGATAATACAGGGTTTTCGACCCAAGCTCGTATCACTCGGATTTCTAAACATCAAGCACGATCACCTAATTCGCATCAAGTCATTCGTTGCGCAGATTCAAATTCGTTCAAATCACCAATTTGTATAGTCTATTCCTTCCAACATTTTGACATAATTCACATATCCATTCTAACCAATTCATGTATTCGATCACGAGGTCATTTAGCACAATAATTTGTCACGCCTCAATCTTACGCAAGTTCAAATATCTACGTTGGACATGAATCACCATGCCACATTCTCGTAGGATAATCGTCCTTATTGGAGTGTAACTCTTGCTTGAGTCTAGACTAATTCATTCTTGATATACGGATTGGACCTACTCAATTCTCAAGTTCAATCGTCAAGCACACTGAGTCATTCTCGAGTCTACCTTCGCGTCAAACCACAAGTCGAAGCAATCAAATTACCACGCCATGAAAGTTCGATCACCCCTGCTGTATGAATCATCATACCAGCACTCACACGGAGTGATCGCCCTAATTCAGAGTAATGCATGTGCGAGGCAGGAGTTGCGCTCGCATAAGACAAGAACGTCAACGTTTTGGTTATTGTCGAAGCATTCCAAATATTTTATTTTCATCCAAGCCAAGATCTCAGTTCGATAGTCTGACCGTCATTCGTTCAACTAAAAAATCTTCGAGCCAAGTCTACCTTTTCCTCGACACATTTCAATATCCTGAGTATAGCATCCATCGGAACAATAATATTTTACACGATCATCGTTTTTCGAATCCGAGTACTCCCGAGTTATCGTAAATCGACCTTTGATATACCTCAATACCATCGATGATGTACATAACCTGATGATCTTCCTTTGCAACGAACTCCGAGTCATGAAACTGATGCTATTGTCCGAATTGGATATACCACAATTCCATTCAACCAAATCCAAAATCATAAGTGCGATCCTCTAGGCTTCCTCGATCAAGACATACATTTTTATTCATCGTTACGAATCCTGATTCAATATCGTGTTATAACTCACGTTGCTCATTCACAAGTTGTCCGAACGATATCTCGTTCGGGACATTCGAAGTCACGACCAACTAAGCGTGATGCGTTCTAAGGCTATGCGCGATCGCATCACCTCGTCGACAAACTCATTATAATCCATAATCCTCAATTTTTGCTCGAATGATTTCCAAACGGACCATACACCAATCAGGATTCGAGTCATCCTATTTAGTCCATAATCACGTTCGTATTATTCGCTAAAACATCTTTCAGATTCGTTCGACGAATCTCTAGCGTAATCGCTCACGTCGTTTCGACGTACTAAGTTGTTTCGAACTATTCTTTAAAATCTAAACCAATCTTCCGTGTACGCCTAAGCGTCAGTTCGATAGCATTTCTATCAATATACACTCTAAGTATATCTCCGTTCCCGACCGAGCGGTACTTAATATTGCTCGCAATTCGTTTGTACCAAAAAGTCTAGGTACGCGACACGCGGCACAACTTAGCCAAAAGATCGTGTGCATAGCCATCCCGTATGGCCTATACTCTGATTTGGCATGCTCATTTGCTAATGTCGATATAGGACTATTTAGGTACGCACACGACTTGCTAACTTTAGTATGTGTTTTCTACAACTCAAGTTTGACACCGTTCGGCACAAAGACCATCGCCTACCGATGCGTTCGATTGAACACTTGTACGAGCTTTTGAAAATATTTAGACTTATTGTATGGACATGCCGTGGGATATTTGAGAGAGAGCGCACACATCTTTATCAACGACGAGCTTTCAAAACTGAGAGATCCGACTTGAAGTCCAAGGACGTAAAGTCGTGCTCTGATACCATTATGTCACGCCCCGCTCTTGTAGGAGCGATCGTCCTCGCTAAGGCATGATGCCGCACGAGCCTAGATTGCGCTCATGCAAGGCAATTTCATAACGGCCGATTACAGCGGCTACGACGGGGTCGTCGTACAGAAGTCCCAAGCAGAAATATTGAACATGCAGCAAAATTTAGAAGCAAAACACATATTATTCAAAAGTGCTCTTTATTGATATTGAACAATAAGATTACAACAGGACGTATGGCCATGATTACAAGTCTCTCAAGCTTACTTTTCTCTTATTTTACAAGTCACTCTGCTCTCTCTCATCTCTCGATACAATGCTTGAGCCAGCGGATGCTTCGGAAGGCAATGTCCATACATTATGTCCCGTATAAGTCTTGACTCTACGCGGCCGCACGCTTCGAATTGCCAAGGAACTCCGTGTCTCGATGCATCTAAGCGAGCTCGGTGCCACGAGCTTCTACCTGTGCATGCACATGAAAACTGTGTGGGTGTCAGTACTTAACTGTACTGGTGGAGTGAGCTCCTCGTCTACCCATACAAAACTGACACGTTTATTTACTTTGTGCAGCTTAAAATGCCTTTTGGTTGTCTTTCTAGTCTTGCCTTAGGATCAATTTTAAGACAATAACGCCTTGGCCTATACTTGGTAACGCAACGACAGGGTCGTGCGATACTCTATTCACGACTTTAATATATTCGAGGCAGTGCCTCGCCGATTAGAACTTATGCAACTTGGCCATTCCAAGACTTTCACTTAAATTCATGTGCCTCTAGACCATTCTCGTGTCAACGACGACAAGGGGACGACTCATGCTGGTCGTGCCCATACACTTGCTCGTGCCTTAAGATCGAGATCGTGCTTCCCAAGTATCAACCCGACTTAACCATCTTGCCTTACGGCCCTTTCTGACTTAACTCGAGACGTGGCCACATTCATGCCGAAGCACGTGTCCTTGCTATAGCCAACTCTTAGGCTCTAGAATGGTGTTACAACCGTGCATACCCTAACCCGTGTCGATTCAAGGTTAGCGCTTGCAATAAGCGTAACTTGATAATCCAACTCGTAACTAGCTAGTACTCGATGCAATCCAAAGGCATACATGCAGATAGCCGCTCTTGCCGACACATCTATATGAGTGGTCACTAGCAATGTCAAGCTATCCTGGATCTTTTGCATACGGTGACTATTCGCGTGGCGAGGTACGAGCTCCCACCGAATGACCTGCAGCCTATATTGTAACGGTTCACTTCAACAAGTCGTATTTTCGATGAAGGTCGTACAATATCTACAATTCCTCCTAGGCCGACACGAACCCGGCGCCCCGAGATCGTTCGAGGAATTTTGCCTTTACGCACAAGTTGTCCAATGACCATGCAAGACTCAACTCGATCTACTAAGTCCTTCCTTATTTATGACCATGCTTTCCATCTTTCTATTGAGACTCCCAATTAGCGGGACCGATCTCGCGTGATTCCTTATCGAGACTTCTAAGTAGTGGGACTGATCTCCTGGATGAGACTTATCGAGACTCCCAAGTGGAGGGACCGATCTCGTGTGCTTCCTTATCGAGACTTAAAGAGACTCCTAAGTAGCGGGACCGATCTCGTGAACGAGACTTATCGAGTCTCCGAAGTAGCGGGATCGATCTCGTGTGTTTCCTTATCGAGACTTAGCGAGACTCCCAAGTAGCGGGACCGATCTCGTGTGCTTCCTTATCGAGACTTATCGAGACTCCCAACTAGCGGGACCGATCTCGTGAACGAGACTTATCGAGACTCCCAAGTAGCGGGACCGATCTCGGCGACAACCAGTCGCGTAGACTTCCTTTGTCCATGGCATATTTTCTACTAAACCTACCGTAGACCTTGTTCTCTAGGCGATGCTATCGCTCAAGTCATATACTTTATATGACGAGCCTTGTTCTCATGGGACTATGTGACTTGGCAACCGTAAGGAACAGGGGACAGTGCTTGCTATGACTTCGATAGTCCAGCACAACTCTCGTCTAACTTATTCGGGCAACGACTCGACGAGCTAAGGCTACGCCAAGCTTCGCATCGAGGGAACATGTCGTGCACGCGTTGGACTTGAACAACCAAGTTCTTGGGTGCCTAGACTTAAGCCATAAGCCATGCAATACGACTTAAACCACGGGACAGGCGAAGGCTATGCTAAGCCTTGGACGACGGGACCGTGCATGTATTATCAAACATTCATGTGGACGACGCCTATGACTTAGGCTAATTCGAGCGTTGTGGCAACTTAGCAACTTAGGCCAACTTTCTTCTCCCAAGTCACGGGACGAAGGATCGAGTGTCATTTTAAAAGCACGATGAGCAGACTTCTAATTAGATCGTGGGACCATTTTCCATGTTCTAACATATTTCGATCCGTCAGGATTATTTCCTTAGTTATGTGGATGCATCTCTTTTATTATCAAGCCTAACTTGTGCAAGTTGAAATCATGTAAGTTATTATATGAAGGCAAAGATGAGACAAGTTCATCGAAACTACCACACCTGAGCGAGGAGTCGCCTCGATCGAGCGAGTCTTCGAGCAGCCGTTGCAAGGCTAAGTTTGAACGCCGTTGGCATTTTGATTCCTCCGATTGACTGAACGGGATGGAGTACTACAGACTTGGTCAATCTATTAACAATGACCCAAATCGCATTATTCCCCCACGACATCTTCGAAAATCCCACAATAAAATCCATTGAGATGTTGTCCTACTTCCACTCGGGAATGGCGAGGTTCTGCAGCTCTCCGCCTGGCCTTTGGTGTTCTGCCTTCACTTGTTGACATGCCATGTACTGCGACATAAAAGTAGCCACGTCTTTCTTCATGTCGTGCCACCAAAAATTTGTACGTAAGTCCTTGTACATCTTAGTGCTTCCAGGATGTAACAAGTACCTCGTATAATGTGCCTCCGTTAGAATTTTTTCTGAGTTCGACAGTTTCAGGAATGTAAAGCCTTCCGTTTAGTCGCATTGTCCCGTCTCCGTCTTTCGCAAAGTCAGTCACCCTTCCTGTTGATATCAGCTCGCACATCTTCTTCAGGAATGAATCGTCTTTCTGTACGGTCTTTATTTTGCTAAACAGGCTCGACCCTAGCTTCAACTGAGCTAGGTGCAGGTATCGATACTCAATTTCGAGTTCGATACCCATCGCATCAAGGTCTCGCTGTATCTCATTATTTAGGGCTAGTGATCCGTAAATATTTTGCTCAGCACGTCGGCTACGATGTTTTCCTTGCCCGGCATATACTCGATCGTTAGCTCGTAATCTTTTATGACTTCGAGCCAATGTCGCTGCCGTAAGTTGAGTTCTCATTGCGTAAACAAGTATTTCAGGCTTTTATGATCTGTGTAGAATCTGTAAGCCACACCATAGAGATAGTGCCACAAGAGTTTTAATACAAATA
The DNA here is from genome assembly GCA_029216955.1 of Iris pallida. NCBI lineage: Eukaryota > Viridiplantae > Streptophyta > Magnoliopsida > Asparagales > Iridaceae > Iris > Iris pallida. Next base: position 7,033,190 of record JANAVB010004798.1, read on the forward strand.
CGATCGACGCCAATTCTAGGTCATGCGTCGGATAGTTTTTTTCATGATGCTTCAACTACCGTAAAGCGTAGGAGATGACTTTATCTCTCTACATGAGTACGCACCCGAGGCTAGTTTCCGATGTGTCGCTAAATATCTGGAAGCCTTCTGGACCATCTGGAAGTGCAAGAATTGGAGCTGAGATGAGCCGTTGCTTTAACTATTGAAAGCTGTATTCACAGTCGTCACTCCATTCAAATACTACTCTCTTCTTGGTGAGACAAGTCAGAGGCGACGCTAGTTTTGAAAAGCTCCGCACGAATCTTCGGTAGTAGCCTGCTAAGCCCAGGGAACGCCGAATATCGCTAGCCGACGTAGGTCGTTTCCAATCTACCACCGCTTTAATCTTAATTGGGTCCACTACGATGCCTTCGATAGAGATTACATATCCGAGGATTGTCACACTACTCATCCAGAACTCGCATTTACTTCGCTTGGCATATAGTAGTTTTTACGTAGAGTCTGTAATATCGTCTTCAAGTGTTCTGCATGCTCTTCTCGATGCTTTGAGTAGATTAGGATATCGTCGATGAACACGACTACAAATTTATCGATTTGGGATCGGAAGACTCGGTTCATCAGATCCATGAAAGTGGCTGGGGCATTCGTCAAATCGAACAGCATGACTAAGAATTCATAATGACTATATCGAGTACGAAAGGCAGAATTTGACACGTCATTGGACTTGATCTTCAACTGATGATAGCCTAAACGAAGATCGATTTTTGAAAATATTGACGAGCCTTGCAGTTGGTTAAACAAGTCATTGATTTGTGGCAAGGGATACTTATTCTGCACGGTTGCCTTGTTGAGTTCACGTTAGTCAATGCATAGCCGTATCGATCCATCCTTCTTCTTTACAAATAGTACGAGAGCTCCCCACGGAGAGATGCTAGGGCAAATAAATCCATAATATAGCAACTCTTGCAATTGCACCTTCAGTTCCTTTAGTTCTGCTGGAGCCATTCGGTAAGGCACTTTTGATATCGGCTGTGTATTCGGAAAGGTGTCGATGCTGAATTCTATTTCTCGATCCGGCGGCATCCCGGACATCTCGTCAGAGAAAATGTTAGGAAAATCTGCCACAACATCAGTCTGCATTGTGTCTGGAATATCCTTCCTCGTATCTCGAACTGATGCCAAGTACCCTGCACAGCCAGAACGTAACATACGCCTCGCCGAGATTGTCGATACCATCATTGCCGTCTTCAAAATCGTACCACACGAATATGAAAAATCTGTCTCTCTAGGAAGACGAAACACCACTCTCTTCTCCGCACACTCGATTGTTGCATGACATGCGCCCAACCAATCCATGCCCAAGATTATGTGGTACTCTTTGATGTCTAGTATGACATCTTCCAATGATAGATTTCTCCCTCAGATGCAAATATGGCCATTCCTACAAATAAAGTTCGCAGGCATATCGACTCCCGATGGAGTGCTAACGCTAATGTTTATATCTAGTGATTGCATGGTTATTTTATTTTCTTTTGCATAATCAGCAGATATAAAACTATACATCGCACCCGAATCGAATAGTACTTGAGCAGGTATATTTTTGTAAAGTAATATACTTGTTACAACAGTATTGAACCCAAATACCTCGTCTCGAGTCAATGCATAGACTCGGCCTTGCGCTCCATAGCGTTGATTTGGCGGGTTCACTGGTACCGCATTCGCACCTTGCAGTGTAGGTACTTTATACGGATTTAGAACATTTCTTGGGGGTATTGATTTGGCTTTTCCGCCTGACAGAGTTGACTGAAGTGGCCTAGCTCGCCACACTTGAAGCATGTCCTCAATTTACAATCGGGTGCTCGGTGACCATATTTGTCGCATTTGTTGCAAGTTACTGCAAAAAAGTGACCTCGATTCTCAAACGTGTTTTGACGCTTTGGCACCCCGATCCGCCGGCGTCGTTAGGTGGTTTATTAAAATTGTTGCGGACGACCGGCACGGCTCGTTGCGACATACGGTCGAAGATCCGCTCACTATCAAGTGCAGCTTCATAAGATTCACGATAGGTTTGGCATCGCTGATTCATGACGTCCCTACGCAATTCGTCGTTGAGGCCTTGTTGAAAATGCTCGTACCATTCGTCTTTGTTGGGCAGGAAAGCGTCAGAAAATTTTATAAGTTTTGAGAAGCTTGCATCATAATCTTCAACAATCATATTTCCTTGTCTCAACATCATGAACTCATCCCCCTTCTGTCGACGGATGGCACGAGGAACGTATTTCTCAAGAAAGGCTGCCTTGAATATTTTCCAGAAAATCTTAGTGTCGGGATCGGTTTCGTAGATTTCCTGCTTCTTAGCTGGCCACCAGTCGTAAGCCCTAAGTTGTAGCTGTAACGTCGCACATGTTATCCTCTGGGGCCCTTCAATGCTAAGCAGATTAAATAAGTCCTCAATCTCTGCGAGCCACCCCACTATCACATCAGGCTCTGCTCGACCATTGAATTTAGGTGGATTCATCTTGCGAAACTCCTTTGCTTTGAACAAGGAAGAAGTGTTTATCATTTACGGTTGAGCTTCTTCCTCGACTTCATCTTGAACATCTTGCCTCTCTTCGGATATTACGACCGTTGCTTTGGTATTTTCCACCATCTTGCTTACGATCTGCGTTAGGTCATCCATTTGCTTCTGCTGCACATCAAATTGGGCTTTAATTTGCATCTAAAGCTGTTGCTGTTTGCAAAAAACAAAATTTTTTTATTTCACAAACTTTAAAGAATGGTACAAGAGTACAATGAATTCTAGGAAAGTACAACTTTAGGAATCCGATCAGAAGACGATCACTTTATCCCTTGGACTATATAAACTTTGAAGACAATAGCCTCTGAAGAATGCAGCAGCACTTAGACAAGAACTCCTGATCTCTGATGGTCTCGAAAATGACCTGATCCCCTTAATGAAGAACTTGAAACTCTATTTATAGAGTTCTAGAAATAACTGTTTTGTAGTTATTCTGGATTGTGCACAATAAACTGCGCCAGTGACAGACTGCGCAGGCTATAAACTGCACTGGCCTTTGGGTAATTGCTCGATCGTGGGCTAACTGTATTTAGACGTGTGGCATTATTTGATTAAAATGCACTTGGTCGTGTACAGACGATTGCCACATGGTGAGCTATTGATGGCATGTCAGCCACGTAATAAGTGTCAGTTATCTTCAAAAAGCTTGATGCATCGTGCCACAACTGTGTTGGGATTGAATAGCGCTGGCTTCAGACTGCGCTCAGCTCTGGTCAATGGATCGCGCTGGGATTTGGACAGCTGGACCGTGCTGGGATTTGGACAGCTGTCCTAGAGTGCAGTACGGCACGGGAAACGAGCAGACTCCTCGCTTTTCGGGCTGTCAATGGATTTGATTTTCTTATCAGGTAATGATGGCTTTGCCACGTCAGCATTGATGCGCTTAGGCAGTGGCACGGTTCAGTCTAGCGCGGTTAATTTTTGGTGCTCTTTATGTTAGCACTGTTCATTTGATGGGTACACAGTTTGGACTTCTGTGCACTATTTGATGGGTGCAACTTAATTTTTAGGACTTACAAGACCCCCTTCAAAGTTTTCAAAATTTGAAAATATTTCAAAGTTTCGAAATACTTTGAATTTCAAATTTGAAATCAAGTTGCGCTTAGACCTGCGCGTTTTGAGGAATTAGTTTCGATTTTCTCAGCACAATCGGAGGTGACTGTTGGAAAAAAGGAGAAGAAGGTTGCTGATTTGAAGACAGAGTTCGCTCGGCTTCAAGAGGAGTTTGAGAGTCATTCAACTTTCTATTGATGAAGAGACCACACAGCACCAGGCCGCAGTTCAGCAACTGGATGTTCTGACCCATGAGAAAAATGAATTCGTCAAGTTTCATCAGGATAAATTGCTCGCCGATTAGTCACCTTGCCAACATTCGATGCTGAATCTGGAATGGCAGAGGCTAGGAAACGAGTGCTAGATTCTCGTGATGAACGGCTCCAAACTTTGAAGCAGCAGATTGCTGATCTTATGATCCCTCCAGCTGAATGAAAGAAAACTTTCTGTATTTTCTTCTTTGCAGTATGTCTTTTAGTAATATCTTTCACCTTTATCAATGAATCATTGAAAAGACATTATTTTGTGGCTCTATTATTTGTAGCATATCCTGTTACGAATATAAATAATAGCGATAGAAAATATATTCAGAGGTTCAGGACGTGATATATTTCTTGATTTAGAAAATAATTATATTTCTTATATCTGCTCAGAGGTAATATGGACATGGCAGAATATAATTTTTTTTTGAATATCATTATTTCGATAGACAACTTAATCAGAGGTAATCAATACGTAACAAGTTGCTGATATGGATGAACGGATGAGTTGTCAGAATGAATAAAATGAATCATCGGAATGAACGGATGAATCGTCAATTGGATGGAGTGAACGGATGAACCAAAATAGAATGAACGGGTGAACCGTCGGATGAATGGAATGAACGGATGAACCGTCGTAATAAATGAGTGAATGTTGTGAAGAACATGTCGTTTTGGTTCTCGTAATAGGCTATCTCAAGAATCTCTGTCTATAAATAGAACAGAAATTCAGATGGAATGATCAGTTTCAATTTTTTAACACAAAATGTCATCGGAAGATGCATCCAAGAAGGCTGAGATCGTCCCAAAGGTCGAAGAAGCCACTGAGGAACGTCCAGCCGAGCCAATCCAGCTAAAGCAGAGGGAGGCGGGCGAAGTTTCATCTGCACCCAAGCTTCCACAAGATATCTTGGCCTTCCTAGTTGCACCAGGGAAGATTGAAGAAGAGGAGGCTATGAGGATGGCCGCTTGCGCGTTTCTAGTAAAATCGAGCAAGGATGTCCTCAGCTCCTTTGCTGACTATATTTTTGAAAAGGACGACAGTGGTCCTCATCCTGTCTTTAAAAAGGACAATAGTGATCCTCGTCCTTGATATCATGTAATATCGTTTATGATGAAATAAAAAAGAAAATTTATGAATTTCTTGTCACATTTACAAGAAATCTCTTTTGCATCTATACATAGTACTTTTTAAGAAATTTGCCATTGATAGGCATCATCGCAACTCGACCGTCCAACTCTATGAGTTGATAAGCTCCATTAGAGAAAAATTTGCTCACGATATAAGGCCCTTCCCATTTCGCGTCAAACTTGCCTTTGCTCATGTGAGTCATAGTCATAGGACGTCTGACTGTTAGAACAAGTTCTCCTTTCTGAAAGGCTCTGACTTTAACTTTGCGATTAAAAGCCTTCGAGATGCGCGCTTGATACAATTCAATATGTTGTTGAGCCAATAGCCGCTTCTCGTCGAGCGCCTCCAATTCTTGAAGTCGAAAAAGATCATTATTCTCTGTAGTAAGTTCGTTAGCGATGGCAATTCTCAAAGATGGAATTTGAAGTTCCAAGGGTAGAACTACTTCACAATCGTACACCAGAGAGAAGGGTGTACAGCCTGTGGGGTTGCGGACCGTAGTACGGTAGGCCTATAGACATTCTCCGAGCTTTTCACTCCAATTCCGTTTGTTAGTAGACACAAACTTCTTAAGAAGTTTGATGATAGTCTTGTTGAAGGCTTCAGCCAAACCATTAGCAGCAGGGTTGTAAGCTATAGAGGCGACATTGTCAATCCGATGATCGTTACAGAACCTGGTAAACTTTTAACTGATGAACTGAGGTCCATTGTCATGAATGATTCGTCGAGGTACACCAAATCTGTAAATGACATGGTGTTTGACGAAGTTGATGACACTGCTGGTTTTGACTTCAGCCAAAGGTATAGCTTCGGCCTACTTGGAGAAATAATTCGTTATTGCTAGTATAAACCAATGTCCCTTAGAAGAAGGAAGATTGATGGGTTCCATAATATCCATGCCCCAATCTTTAAAATGCCAGGAAGCAACAGTCGGATGAAGGAATTTCGACGGTTGATGGATAAAATTTGTATGGATTTGACATGCTCGACATTTTCTTGCATATTCGATGGCATCAGATACCATAGAGGGCCAGTTGTAACCCATTCGTCGGATACGATCCTGTAACTTAGGGCCGAGTTGATGTGCTCCGCAGACACCGTCATGAGCTTCACGCAATACCTGCTTCGCTTCATCACCAGCAAGATAACGCAAGAGTAGGCTGTCATAAGTCCGTCGATAGAGAGTCTTGGTGGTCTGATTGTAGTAGAATCGAAGAGATCGTCGACGAATACTCGTAGCCTTCTTAGGATCTCCAGGAAGTATGTCATGAACTACGAAGTCAATGAAAGGAGCTATCCAATCTTCATTGATAACATTGACTTCGGTGAAGTTACTGAACTCAATGTTGCGATTGTTTTCAATGCAAAATAACTCTCTGTTGGAAACAACAACCACTTGTTGTCTTTTGACGAAAATTGCTAAGACTGCCGCAAGATTAGCTAAAGCATCTGCCTCAGTGTTGCAAGCTCGTCGGACATATTCAATAAAGAAAGCTTTGAATGATGTAGCCATGTAAATCGCTGCTTCATGATAGGGCACTAGATCTTGATGGCGAACTTCGTATGTTCCTCTAACCTGATTGACAACCAGTTTAGAATTACCATAGACTTTAAGATATTCGACTTCCAACAGTTTAGCTAATTGGAGTCTAATAAGCAAGGTATTGTATTCATCCATATTATTAGAGCACGGTTGGTCTAAAGAATAAGCTTTTTGGATAGTTAATCCTTCTGGAGAGACTAGAAAAATTCTAACTCCTGCAACAATGGTCCCATTTGGTCCAATCCGGGATGCTCCATCGAAGAACAGACGTCAGGTAGGAAATTCTTCAGAGATCATGTTTGATTCCAATGTTTCGTCTGGAATTTCGTCATAAAGCTTAGATGTCTCCGGAATAGGATGAGCTTTTAAAAAGTCAGCCAGTGCTTGACCCTTAACAGACTTTTGCGGAACATAAACCATGTCGTATTGGGCTAGCAGAATGGCCCATGTAGCCAGTCAAGAATTGAGTGTGCTGGGCTTCTTCATCAGTACCCGAAGAGGATTAACTCGGAAAATGACGTGAATGGTTTGGCCAATGATATAATGCCGAGTCTTTTGAACAGCAAACATAAGAGCTAAGCATTCTTTCTCAACCGGACTATAACGGTGTTCAGCACCAATCATAGTACGACTAAGATAGTAGATAGCTTGTTCATGGCCTTCTTTGTTCTTCTGGGCAAGTAAAGCACCCAACGAATGATCCATAGCACGGACATACATTAAGAATGGTATGCCTGAGATTTGTGGCACCAAGACTGGTGGGTTCATCAGATACCGCTTTATATCATCAAATGCTCGTTGACATTCTTCGGTCCAAACGAAAGATACACCCTTCTTCATTAACTGAGTAAACGGTCTGCAGCGTACAAACAGATTTGAAATAAACCTCCTGATGTACGCAAGTCGACCTTGGAATCCTCGTAGCCCTTTTAAGTTGCGTGGAGGACGCATCTCTTGAATGGCTTTGATCTTCTCGGGATCCACGTGTATACCTTTAGAGGTAATGACGAAGCTGAGAAATTTACCACTGGAGACACCCAAGAATGACTTGGTGGGATTCATTTTTAGTTGATGTTGGCACATTAGATTGAAGATAGTTCTTAAATCTTGGATGTGATCTTACTTTAGACGACTCTTGACAGTAATATCGTCGACATAGCATTCGACAGTCTTATGCAGATGATCCCGAAAGATGGTACTCATAGCTCGTTGGTAAGTTGCACCAGCGTTCTTGAGACCAAATGGCATTACAGTGTAGCAGTAGACTCCGCGAGGAGTACGGAAAAAGGTATATTTTTCATCATCAGGGTTCATCCGAATCTGATTGTATCCAGAGAATCCATCCATGAAGGATATCCTTTCGAACCCACAAGTGTTGTCGATCATGACATCTGTAATAGGGAGAGGAAACTCGTCCTTTGGAAAAGCTTCATTAAGATCTCGAAAGTCGATGCAAACTTGAACTTTGCCAGTCTTCTTCAAGACTGGAACAACGTTGGCTACCCAATCAGGATATTGTTCTTCTCGAATAAAGCCACAAGCTATGAGCTTTTTGACTTCATCATCAATTGCATCCATCATTTCTGGCTTGAATTGCCTTTGCTGCTGTTTGACTGGCTTTGCATTAGGCAAAATATTCAGTTTATGAGTAGCAACTTTGGGATCTAAACCTGGCATGTCTTCATAACTGCAAGCAAAGACATCAATGTATTCTCGAATAAGAAGAATTAATTCTTGCCTATCCGCCTCTGGGAGGTTCTTGCTGATGAATATTGGACGAGGTGACCCATTTTCTCCTACATCAATTTGAACCAATTGATCTTCGGTAGGAGGTTCCCGTTATTCGAATCGAAGTTCCCATTAGGTATCCATTCGTTGAACCCAAGGATCTGTTTCAAGATTTTTTTTGATATCCTCGTCATAGCCTTGTGAGAGTTCAGCGGAGACCATGTTAGAAGATACGATCAATCGATGAACTTGACCAATGCTGGTATCAGAATCCCATGATCTGGAATCAGAAGAGTTAGAGCGTTCCTCATTATCGGATTCGGAGACTTCTGGAGATAAGACTGGAGGTGAAGTATATCCGAGACCTCTTTTCGTCCTGCTGTAGTATATTTCTGATTTTCCTTTCGGAATAACTGTACGGATAGGAGTTCGTCTACCCTTACCATAATTGAGGCCATTCTTGAAGTCATAACCCATCTTTCGAATGATGTCTTTTGATTATTGACTATAACAAAGAAGTTGGAGACGTCCCATATCGTTACTTTTGCTATCATCTGTATAGCTGAATTTTTGTTCTGGCCCTTTACTAAAAAGTATTGGACTCTCGTCTCTCTTTCGAGAAGGAATAATAAAATATGAGCCATCTGGATGTTCAAATAAGACCTCTGTCTGAAGGGATTGTACGACCCCTATTGTAAATGACTGAAAGCTGTCTAGCATATCCAAATAGCATTTAGTATAATAAATGACATCAGTATACTGGAAAGTAGATACTTTTTTATTGATTTGTACATCCGTATTTACAACAAGACCTTTAGCCTTAGCAGGCTTGGTCAGATCGATTACATGGGGAGGAAAAGAAGAGCAAAAAGGATTAGACTTGTCGCGACGAAGGTCGATAACAAGCGGCTCAGAGGAGGTGAGCTCCCTTTTATCCTTGTTACGACGGAGGTCGATAACCAGTGGCTCAGAAAAGGTGAGCTCCCTTTTATCCTTGTTACGACGTAAGTCGATAACAAGTGGCTCAGAAGAAGTGAGCTCCCTTTGATCTCCAGTTGATTACTTCCGGGCCGGCAGGTGAATAGCCAGTGGTTTGGAGGATTGAGGATAAGGGACACGTCCTTTGACAGGTATGATGAAAGTGTCATTGGACACTACTTCTTGTTCCTCCTCAACATCCATGGCCAGTACTACCTTCATAAACTCTTCTTTGTACATGCGAGCGTCGTTACAATATGCTTTAATGCCTTTAAAAGGGTAGAGATCCGCAACTTCTTTTTGGATCTCTCCTTTGTCATCAATGTACTTGAAGCATTGATGGAGAGTAGAAGGAACAATATTGTGTTCATGAAGGAATGGTCTCCCCAGAAGAGCATTGTAAGAGCAACCGTGGTTGTCAATAATGTAGAAGGTCACCTTCGTGCGAAGATTGCCAATTTGGAGTTTTAGGCGTATCTTGTCTAAAGGCTCACTCCTTCCCTGGTTGAATCCCAGGATGGTGGTGATAGTGCCAGAGAGGCTATGCACTGGAATCTTTAGAGCATCCAACATCGTCTTCGGCATGATGCTGAGTGCTGACCCTAGATCTATCAGAATACGGTCGACCTTCATGGTATCGATATATCCTGTAAAGTAGAGAGGACGGTCATGTCGATTGTCTTCCATCAGCATGTCATTTTGTGTGAAGGTAATTTTTGTAATTAATTCCAGCACACTATGACAGTAGAGACAAGAGACAGGTTCTGATTCAGGTTTCTTGAGAAGAATTAGGCAAGTTTTTGCCTGCATCAAAGCCTCATTCCGTGTTTTTCAAGTCTCTTTAGAGAGGCGTAAGAGCTCGAAGATGGATAGCCTGGCCGGTGTGTTGGCCAATTGAGCCAATATGTCAAAGTTGTACGGGTTCTCAAGTCCAGAAGGGGAAGACTTCTTCAAAACTTTGTCGATACGGACTTGTTGTTTGCCTTTGTCGGCTACTGTCGGTTTAGGAGGAGTTGGTTCCACAACCGGTAATGATGTAGAAGGGATGTCCTCCGTAGAGATAGGTTGCACTGGAACGGCCTCGGAAGATGAAGTAGGATTCTCCTGAGTTTTGGGATGCTCCCGTAGATAGGTTTTCCCTGACCTGGTGCCCAATAGGATCTCTTCTTCAACTATAGGGTCAAAAGATACCATATTGCAGCTCTTTGTCTTGCCCTTAGAGCGTTCTTTTTGCTTGGAATAAAAAGAAACTTCGAAATCTGAAACAAGATCAGGATGGATCCACATGATCTCGCCATTATCAAGGGATAAGGGGACAAGACCTTCACTTCGTGGAGAAGGAAGATTCTCAATCTCTAGAGTGGCCCTGGAAATGGGGATGATGCCACTCTGTACCACTTATGGCGGAAAATCACCGAACTGTACATAAATCATATTGGCCGTAACGGTCTTTTCATCCTGCTGAAGAGTGACAACACCGACGTTGACCAACTCTTGAATCTTGCCCTTGAGCACGTTGCATGCCCGAGTAGGATGCCCTATGAACCTATGATAAACACAATACTTAGGGTGGTCAGTCTTACCGACTTCGTCAGGCTTCTTTCGGTCAGGGAGTTGTAATTTATTACTTTTAAGAAAACAGTCGAAGATGCTCGCTGTATCATTTTCATCAAAGGAATACTCTTCTTTTGGACGAGGTTCCTTTGGTGGAGGTGCAGAAGGAGCAGAGGTAGACGTGGGTTGAGCCACGTTAACGGCCAAAGATTCCTTGCTCTTGAGGTTGATATTCAAGGTTTCTTTGCCCTTGCGGTTATTCTGGCAATTATCGCTACCGGATGGAGAAGGCTCATCTCGATCAGGGTTAGACATGTGTACCCCCAACTGTTTGAACTTTTCAGTGCTAACTTCAGCTGCTTTAGCATTAACGATGAATGATGGCCAATCCTGGAACTGTGTTAACCCCGTCCATATGCTAATGATAGGCAACAAGTTTGATTTACAAGTGTCTATCGTTACAACAGATGGGGTTCCAGGAGGCATTTTGAGTGCTTCTCGACGAAATCGTTCAATGAAACTCTCAACAGTTTCATTATGTCTTTGCTTGATCATGTTGAGGGCAGATATATTCATATCGTTGATAACCTCGTAGAATCGTTCCAGAAACATCTGCTTGAGCCCGGCAAATAAAGTGATAGAGCCGTCAGGCAGGCTGCGGTACCAATCGTATGTTGTGCCAGCTAAGCAGCCGACGAAGACTCTAGTAAGAAGAGCATCACTTGGCTGGAGTTGGACAGTCATTACCTCAAAATGGTTAATGAACTGACTCGGAGAAGTGCTGCCGTCAAACAGCGTGATCGTGGGAATCTTATACTTTGGAGCAAAATGAAACTTCCTTCCATTCAACCGGATAAGGTTGTTTGATCCCCAGCCTCTGTAGACCATCTTTCTCTTTGAAGGCTTCGAACTGAGTACACAGAAGTTTTATAGCTTCATTGGCATCTCCCGAGGATAGAGAAGTAATGGGCTAGCTTACCGTGTTAGGAGGAGGAACAGCATGGTAAGCACTATCCCTAGCCCCTGAATGAATGGGTATAATTTGGATAGGTATTGAGGCTATTTGAGGAGACGGTACCCCCAGACCCGCATTGACAGGCACCGATGATACTAAATCTCAGGATTTACAGCAGGTGCAGTCGACAAAACTGTATGTTGAGCTACAATAACAGCATGCATATTTGTGATCATTTCAGCCATGGTCTTTAATTTGTCTTCCAGTGCGGCTATTCGTTGCTCTTGACTTGCTGAACTAGAAGCGTCTGGATCTTCAGTAACGACATAGGCTGACACTTCTCTGGGGACAGTAGAAGACACTGTCTGCTCAGAGCTTTCGCTATATGCATCGTAATCAGAGAAAGAATCATCCCCTGAGTGAGAAATAGAGAAATAACCAGAGGGATCTTGGAGAAGATTCCTATGACCGACTGTGTCTCGACTTCGGGATCGGGTGTGTCGGAATACCCCTTCAGATGATTCATGGAGTAAATCTTGATATCGTTGACCGTGCTTGCGGGGTTTGCCGTACTTTGAATACTTCTTACCCCTAATGTCTCGAGAAGCCATATTTACAGAGGCATAGAGCACCTTGTCTTCGTCTTCTGACATTGGTTCAGAGGTTAGACGATCGAAGACAGATCATTTTGTCATCTGACAACAAGATAACCACCTTGTGATTACAATGGCATTCTAGTGGTTGGATTGGAGGTGTTGAAGTATTGTCCCGCTTCTGCTTGAGGTGTTTCCGGAGATCAGAAACAATGACGGGACGAGAAGAAGTTAAAGGGATATATTCTTTGACGACATTCGGAACATGATTCTGATTCTTTAGATGCTTTGTCCCATGAGTATACAGAGAAGTACTCAATTCATTGGCATAGGTGTCAGGATTTTTTCTCCTGGAAGTTTGCTTCTGATGCAAGTTCGCCTTTGACATTGGTTGCTTGCGTTTATTAAGATAAGCCCGTAAATCGGCAAATTCACCCCCAGGGGCCTCCGTCTGAGATACCGGCAATTTCCTCTGCTTTGATCGGAATATCTGAAGAGTTGGAAGATCTTGGAAGTGTGCTACTGTAGTAGGCAAGATGCCTCTCTGATCAATATTCTTCTCTTTAGCAGGGAGAGAAAAACTCTTGTTTGAGAGAGTTTTTGTACTGTTTGGTGCCGAGGCACATCCAGTTGGATCTTCCTAGGTAAAAACCGGAGAAGACTAGGAAAAGACCAAAGGGCCTTTTCTTTTATTTTGCGAAGAAGGGTTGGCCAAAGAGCGTTTCCCTCTGTTGTTTTCCAAGTTTTAGACTACGGAAGATTGAGGAAAAACCAAAGGATCTTTCCGTTTGTTCTGAGACGGAGGAGGAATAGTCAAAAGACTACCCCCTGTGGGTTATGCCAGTACAACAAGAGGCTTTGGAAGGGGGGCAGAGCCTTTTCCTTTGTTATTAGAAGAGGGAAGAATAGTCAAAGGACTATCCCCTTTGGGTTGCGCCGGAACAGAAGAGGCAACAACTTGCCCTCTGGAGGAAATGACAGATGGCTCCTTGGCAATAGAACCAGCAGGGGTTGCAACCTGTACTCTGGAAGAAGCAGCAAGTGAAGCCTTGGCTACAAAGGGACTAAGTTGAACTCTGGTTGAAGAGGTAGTGGGTTGCGCATGAGGGAAAGAAGCCGTCAACTGTGCCAGAGGGAGAGGAGTCCTGGACTTTGCCATAGCAGCATAAGTCGTAGATTGGGTTGTGGCAAGAGAAGTAGCGTGCTACGCCTGGACCACAGGAGCTTTGGATTGCATTTTGGCAGAGAGGGTGGTGGATTACACAAGGGCAGAAGTGGCCATTGGTCCCCTGTCAGAAGAGACAACAGGCTGCGCAGAGGACTTTGGGGTCCACACTGAATGGACCTTGCTCTTGGCAGAGGTCACAGTGCGACGAGTAGCCCCAGAGTTGATCATCGCTTCGTAGGCAGTCTGGTTGACCTTCATTACCAGCATCTTCTGCGTCTTTTCGATAGACGCAATGTCACATTGAGTTGTCACTTTCTCATCGGAGGAGAAGGTCGTCCCCAGCAAAGTCGCCATTTTATTTGCAAAAAACAAAATTTTCTTTATTTCACAAACTTTAAAGAATGGTACAAGAGTACAATGAATTCTGGGAAAGTACAACTTTAGGAATCCGATCAGAAGACGATCGCTTTATCCCTTGGACTATGTAAACTTTGAAGACAATAGCCTCTGAAGAATGCAGCAGCACTTGGACAAGAACTCCTGATCTCTGATGGTCTCGAAAATGACCTGATCCCCTTAATGAAGAACTTGAAACTCCATTTATAGAGTTCTAGAAATAACTGTTTTGTAGTTATTTTGGATTACGCACAATGAACTGCGCCAGTGACAGACTGCGCAGGCTATAAACTGTGCTGGCCTTTGGGTAGTTGTTCGATCGTAGGCTAACTGTATTTAGATGCATGGCATTGTTTGATTAAAATGCGCTTGGTCGTGTACAGACGATTGCCACATGGTGAGCAATTGATGGCATGTAAGCCACATAATAAGTGTCAGTTATCTTCAAAAAGCTTGATAGATCGTGCCACAACTGTGTTGGGATTGAATAGCGCTGGCTTCAGACTGCGCTCAGCTTTGGTCAATGGATCGCCCGGGATTTGGACAGCTGGACTGCGCTGGGATTTGGATAGCTGTCCTAGAGTGCGGCGCGTCACGAAAAACGAACAGACTCCTCGCTTTTCGGGCTGTCAGTGGATTTGAATTTTTTGTCAGGTAATAATGGCTTTGCCACGTCAGCATTGATGCGCTCAGGCAGTGGCGCGGTTCAGTCTAGCACGGTTAATTGTTGGCGCTCTTCATGTTAGTGCTGTTCATTTGATGGGGGCGCAGTTTGGACTTCTGTGCACTATTTGATGGGTGCAACTTGATTTTTAGGACTTACAGTTGCTGCTGTAGCTCCATCAACTGTAGCATTTTTCCCATCGTCATCTCGCTAGGGCCAGTACTCTCTGAACTCGACATACTATCCACGGTTTGGATTGTTGTGCCGGGATTATTTTTATTTTTCTTAGTCATTCCTACAAAACAAAGTAAACCCGTTAGTATTTTTCAAAATATCTACGGGCTTACCTGTATGGAACTTTTATTTCATGCAGCATGTCGACAAGCATTCAATCGAGCAATCACAACGAACATTCCAACAATAAAACATCTTTCAAAAATTCGAAAAAACATAATTGTGCTCTGATACCAATTTGTCACACCCCGAGTCGACATACCGTTCGTCCCCGGTGTTATTATGCCGAATCGATCCTCGCTAAGGCGTGATGTCGTACGAGTCTGGAATTGCACTCGTACAAGGCAAGAACGTTACATTTGATTATTATATTGAAACACCAAGTTGAAATTTCACAAATCATATCAGAATATAAGACACGGTTTAGGAAGATAGAAATATACTTTTCATTTATAGTTTGCAACGAAGTGCAAGTCATAATTACATTGGATGTCGTTGCGGCTATATTGATTAAACAAAAGAAATATACTCGACAAGCTGCCTGAACTAACACTTATCGTTTCATACATTCGCCCCTTTATACATAAGCCTACGATGAATTGGATTCAAAATACTTTATAATAGGAAGAGCTTCAAAATGCCTCTCCGCACTTCAGTTTTAGTTTAGAGCTCCAGCCGCACCTGGGGAATTGGGGAGGGGGTTGGCACACTTGCTAAGTGGACGAGACGAACCCACTCGTCTAAACCGACTCTGATTGTTAAGGTAGGCATGCTTTAGAGTTTTCTTTCTATTAGAACTAAATGAATTCAGTTCATATCGATAGCCAACTTTGAAGTAATAAAGCATACAGTGAAACATAATGATTTATCACAATTCTTACCACGGTCGTGCTCGTCCCTGCATAAAACAGAGATAGTAATTATACCTGCATAAGACAATAGGTGAGCATGCTACTATCTTACATGTGGTCATTGGTGTTACACACCACTTGGGACTTAATCGAATTTGGCATACAACGCTACCCTTTCAGCCTAGGTTACAAGCCTTACTGAAGGTCCCGCATTTCTTGCACCAAAGCACGATAAATTATTCTCCCTAAGACGATTCGGTTTCGATGCCCCGGATACCGTTTCGAGGAAAACGAACTTGTGCACAAGTTGTCCATGACCATGCCAATGAATGAATATATGAGACCGATTGTATAGCGCGAACATTATTAAGTAGCAATATCATTTGGACTTATGCGAGAGTTCGTTTCCTCAAAGTCGTACGTTCTGATTTAGCATCCCGTAGGCACCAAATTGCACGAGGCATCATAAGCCACCTGTCACGACCCGCACCCACTGTGAGGGTACGAGTACGTAACAACGCCCAGCCTACACCACAGTGTCGGCGGTAGAACGCTGTCCTAGGTCAAACATCTAACAATATAAAGGTATCTGTACAGTATATACACTCCGAATAGAGGTGACATAACAAATACAGTCTCAATCACATCTAAGGTAGAGCATGATAACATATAGATAGATAGATAAGAACAGAATGAATCCACAGAGAAAACAATCCAGATAAAGTCTAAGTGTCTAAGATAAATACATATCCAGAAACATCAGATAGAATAACCCCCAGTATATACAATAATGTATCAATAAAAAGACAAGGTAAGAGTCTAAGCTAGCAGTCTAAACCACTGGTGGTAGATCCTCTACTGCAAGTGGGTCCAAGTCACAAGTGTTGTCTAAAGCTGCACCATAATAGGTAGACACCAGAGCCTCCTCATTCACTGTAAAATTTTTAACAGGTCCAGTCCGGACAGAAGCGAGTACAGTACATCTCAACAAAATCATAACAGGTTAGGAAATATAAACATGCTAGAGAGTAAGATACAAGAAACTGAAGAAATAACATGATGAAAAAAGTAGACTATAAATAAATAGATACAATATATAGAGAACTAACAGTGCTAGTGATTCAGAGTACAAGAAGGTTATGTAAACGGCACGATGTTGTAAACGAGTAATCTAAAGAGGTTGTACACGAGTAATCTACTGGATTAATAACATAACCACTTCTACTCCCCCGCCCCAATCAATATACAAGGATCTAGCCAAGTTATATTATTGTACACGAAGAATAGTCGTGCATGAAGATCATGTGAACACATGAATATACACGATTTCACACGATTTGTACACGAATGTCACGAATACAAGGAGTATACGATGCTCACGATAAAGTACACGAACACAAAATACCCGATGTATCCGCTAAGGGGATAACATCACACGACAAGATCCATATAGTACTAATCCGTGTTTCCAACGTTTCAGTATCATGTAAAGTAATCTAAAGCAGAAAATATAATCCTAAACAAGATATGAAATGATCAGAGAATGTACTCGCCTGTATCCTGAGTATCTGAAGAGTATCTACTGTCCGAGGAGTGGTGTCTGTCTCCTATAGAACAGTACAAGTCACTATAAGTCTAAAATGATATAACAGACTGCTACAATGCATCTACATGAAGATTGGGGTCAAACTGGACTAAAGTCAACTCTTGGTCAACTCTAGTCAACTAGACTAGTCAAACTAGGTCAACTAGGTCAAACCTAGGCCAAACAAGTCTCACTAGGTCTAACCAGCCTATTCTAGCAAGCACACACCATATCTAGGCTATACAAGTCAACTACACATGTAACTGGCATTCAGGCCATACCCATAGACTATGAGCCCTAGGCTATAGGCCCATAGGCAATGTCATGCCTATCCCAAACCACATATTCATATATACACATATATTAATATATCTAAATTAATATAAAACACACATTATAAAATATATGCATCTCATATATATATATATATATATATATATATATATATATATATATATATATATATATATATATATAGTGATAGGTAGAGGGAAATCATGTGCTTGTGTACATGTGTGTGTGTGAGAGAGTTTAAGGTGTGACAGTAGCTAGCTAGCATTAGTGAGGGTGTGTGTTTGTGTAGAGGGTGTGAGTGATAATGTCATATGGAAAATAGGAATAGTGTAGTGTAACACAATGGTTGTGTGTGAGGGTTTAAAGTGGCATGTGTTCCTGTGTGTGTACATGTAGAAAACAGTGTGTAAACCTGGGAAAAACAGTGAGTGACACATAGTGTGAACTTAGGGAATCAATGTTAATGCTATATGTGAAATTAACTTGACAGTTTAACATATGAAACTAGTTGACAGTTCAATATACCAATCAACCTAACTAGCAGTTCACATATACCAACTAAACCTGGAATTGAAACATCAATTAAGTTTTGATAAGGAATGAAACATAAGACAGTGTCACATAAACCAAACCCCAAATTCGAATTCAGTTTAAAGAAAGGGAATCAATATAAGTTTAAGGAAAGCAAATGGAAATAAAATCTCAGGTTTTTAAGGATTCCTGTGACAGTGTCTAGGGGAAATCAAGACAGTTTTTTAAAAGGAAAGGAAAACAATTCGACAGCTTATAGGAGAATCAAAATGGTAGTTATAACTAGAACCCAATGGCAGTTTCAAACAGGGATTTAAATGCTCAAACAAAATAGTGAATCAATTTACAGTATTAATAGGAAAATAAATCATTCAACTAATGTATCAGTCAATACATACAGCCCAATCCCATTGTCTAATTTCCATTCCATGACATAAAGCCTAATCTATCATATAAAACCTATCTAACAGGTATCAATACATATGTAGGATCAATCATGTCCATTTAAAAACATCATTTAATCAATTTAAGAAAGGAAATCAAATCTCAGGAATCAAGAACTGGACTGCGTATCAGTCCTACCTTAACAGCCCAATCCACATGCTCAAAATCCTATTAATGACATAAAACCTATTCTAACTTGTAAAATAAAACTATCATGAAATAATACACATGTCCAAGAATTAAAATGACAATTTATTCATCAATTAAATAATTAAAACTGGAATGAACACAGTGAATTAATAGAACTGGACAGTGGAATAAGTCAGTCTCGTGCACGTATTCCTTGGGCTCGTGCACCCGATACGATACAACACAAACCTCGTGCTTGTGTCCCAGTGTCGAGGGGGTCTAGGTCTAGGATATGGACACCCTGAATTGGGTCCACGACACGTGTGTGTGTGTGTGACACGACACGTGTATCAGTAGCCAAAATCGGCTGAACCGATACAGTAAAATATCAGTGCACACACGAATACGTGTCAGATACAACACGAGGACTCGTGCAACTTGGAGAGCCTCGTGTCAGTGTCTACCCCGACCTGTGTGTCAAAAATCTCGTATCCAAGTGGCGTGTCCAAGGAGTATTTGTCCCCGAGTAGCAGGGGACTGCTACGCGTGCAGGAACATGCATGTTCGCGTGTCCAAACCGATACGACATGATACAATCAACACCTCAGTCAACTGGAAATCAATAAGCAATACCAAACCCTAATTTTCTATTCAAACCATTTCAAAAAATATGAACGAAATGCCCACTGTGGCATTTCATCGAACATTTGGTATGTCCACTGATACGTGTCCGATACGGACATGTAATGGACACGAAACCAAGCAAAACCTATACCAACAGTTAGGGGACTCCTAGGGCTTCCTATTCATGCCTAGAAATCATAATTTGATGGAGGGAAATAGAAGTTACCTAGGTGTGTCAAAATGCTCAAAAAGCTCCAAAGAGGGGTGTTCTTCTTGCTATCCAAACTTCACCAAATTGTTCCTCCACTGAATTTCTTCACCATGGACAGAAAGTATATAGGGATTAGATCCTAATGCAAGAAGCTTGAAAGAAAAAGGAATTGAAATGGAAAAGATATGGATTGGGGAAGATTGGGATTTACCTCTTTTTCCAACTTGCTAATTTCCTAAAGGAGGCTAGCCCTAGATGGAAGAGGCATTAAATAGGGGTGTGGAACCCTAGGTGACTGGCCATAAATGCTAGGGTTAGGGTTTTGGGATGATCAATGGCTATAAATTAATCTAACTAATTCAATGGTTCACAAGCCTAGGTTTCACACTAGTCAAGTTGTGACCTAGTTGTTCCATCTAGTCATGACTTAACCAAGGCTAACAAATTCTAACTAACACTAACTAACACTAACCATGGTTAGCTAAAACTAGCTATGACTAATCTAGGTTAGGTCAAATCTAGTCTAGGGCTAAACACACTACAAGGCAATAAATTAAATTATATTTAAATTACCCCATTCCAATAATCATTTTAAATTCCAATTAAATATATATTAATTCAAATAAATTCAAAATGACAAGAATACCCTCAAACTAGAATGATAATTAAATCATCCTAATGACATGGTTAGGCTCTAGGTCATGCAGTCTCTAGGGTTTCACTAGCAGCACATCAAAATCACAAGTCATGACTTAGAGCAGTTTTTAAATAGTTTAAAAATAATTAAAAATTATCAAAAATCATAATATGAAATCAATATCAATAAATAATTATTATAATTACAAAATTTCAAAATTACCCTCATCTGGAAAACTGGGTGTTACAATCCTACCCACCTTAGAAAAATTTCGTCCACGAAATTAAAAGGCGAAACTACACTGATGAGAAGGATAGATAATCATACCTCACGGTGCAAACAGATGTGGGTATCGCTCGCACATCTCATCCTCCCGCTCCCAGGTAGTCTCTCCTGGAGAATGATGCCTCCATTCGACGTGAACCAAGGGTATCACCTGGTTTCTCAGCACCTTCTTTCGGCGATCCAGAATCTCCACTGGCTACTCTGGATAACTGAGAGTAGGCCCTACCTCAATCTCCGAATGGTCAAGTACATGGCTAGGGTCAGCCACGTACCATCTCAACTGTGATACGTAGAATATGTTGTGGACACCCACTAGTGCAGGTGGCAAGTCTAGCCTATAAGCCACATCACCGACCCTCCCGCTGATCACGAAAGGTCTGATGAAGCGCGGGCTAAGCTTTCCACCTCCACCAAAACGTATAGTACCACGAGTCGGAGATATCCGCAGAAAAACCATGTCTCCAACCTAATCACAAGCAAGGTCTCAAGTTACTAAATAATCAAACATGATCATCAATACAACAACAACCTGCTTCTAATCCTATCTCCAGTCAACTAAGTCAAACATTGACAATGGTCAACTACTGGTCAATAACTAGTCAATTTCTCAACATCCAAGTACTTGGTCATCAACTGGTCAACTTTTTAGGATTACCTATGCTAGCTACCTAAGTGTTGGCAACTAGAATTTAGCAAAGAGAGAAACTCTATAATAGGCTAGCTCTTAACTTTCCAATCCTATCAAGTCACCCATAACTAAATACCTACAAGCTAAGCACACCAATCCCAATACCACATATATATATGCTCAAGAACAACAATCCATTACATATATCCTAAGTATATCATCTATATATATATGACTGATCAACCAAGGGTTAAAGTAGACTAAACTTATAAGGGACTGAAATAAATGCTTAGAATTAGGCTAAGGATGAATGATCTGAAACATCAATATAGGCAAAAGGGAATGATGCTAAGGAGACTGAATTTATAAGCTAAAGGACAGGACATAGGGTCCACTTGTAAAGTCAAAGTGAAAGGAAACCTACATGGTGACTGAAGCATGTCTCTAGATCAACCTGGCCTCTCCTCTCTATCTGGCTGAACTAACTACATGCAGGACAGTGGTCTGAAAGAAGTGAACCAAACTGGTGTACAGGGAATGCAATAGGCAGTATACTGCAAATGAGTGCAGGCTACGTACCAATCAATTACATATATATACAAACTATATATATTAACCCTCATCACCTCAACTCTACTCAAGGTCTAATAACACACTCTCCCTACCACATGCCTATCACTCCAATGAAGGGGTCAGATACTGTAAGGGGTACTGGGACAGAACAATGAACTGTCCCAAGTGGTGAGTGCAGACCTCTAGTATGCATGATACTAACTCTCCAGATATGCAGAATATGGTAAGGGGTTGATGGTTATATCGGTGAATCAATACTTGGGGTCTGAACTATGGTCTAGTGAAACCTATGATGCGGCATGGTAGGTAATGAATTTTGAGTATAGTGAACAACTTGTACAAGTCCGAACCAAGGGGACAGGGTATCTAGTGAAGGGTCTGCACACTGTCTATAAAGGTTGATCAAACATGACTGAACTCAACACAAAGAGAACTTAACTAAAATAGAAACTGGACCAATATAGGCTAACAACATGTCAATAATTCTATACAACAATAACCTATAGATACCAACCAAACCCATATCCCATATGCCAATACCATCTATAATCTATATGTATATAGACCTCTCAGTCTTAGGTAAAACTACCACTATATTCAAGGACAGGCTCTGGTCATGGGTGCCCTACTGGAAGGGTAAGAGAAATTAATAAATCATCAAGACTATAAGGCATACTAATATCCTATATGAAAACTGGTTGGTCAGGGGAATCATCTACAATGGGTTATTATTTTAATACCAATGCTATCTATCATCTCTAGGGTACAGATACTCTACAAGTCATCATATCATTATACTATGAAAGAACTACATATGAATAAGCTCTACCAAACAAAAATATCCCTACTCTTAAGTTATTTATAACAACAGAAGGGTATGATATTCAAAAACCTTCTCAAGCTACAATCTGATAATCATATGCGTCTGTCCAAAATCATGTTACTCTGAGTCTTCGTCATACTAGTGAGCAAGGCTACGATAATCACAGAGTCTTTGACTAAGGTACATACCTCTAGGTTCATGGTATTTAAAATTTTTGCATTGCCGCATGCGACGGCAAAAACCTTAAATTCCCACACCCGAGAAATACGTCCAAAATCTGACTATATGTCCTTACTATACCAGCTAACACGACTATCGAAGATTCTAGATCCTATAATTGAGGTGACCTAGCCCATATTATTTTTTCAGAAGAAAAACTAACATAACACAAGAACAACAGAACAAAATTGATCAGTCAACAAGGAACAGATGGAATCGAATTTTAAGATAGTTATAAGAGGCAATTGCGGAAATGGAATCGAGAATAACGGAACTTGTAGCAAGATCTCCAATGGCCTGTGCATCCTCTACTGTCCTGGCGAAAGTTTGCCCCAGCTGGTTTCTCTTGGTCTGCTGTTGATGCTGCATGAACCGCTGCTGCTGAAAGAAATCGAGAATGACGGGAGAGAAGGTCTCTGTACAGACGGAGGTGCACCTCCAACGTAGCAGAAATGCCAACCTGAGTCGGCACAATAGAAGCTGCGGTCTCGAGGCCCTGTTGAACAAGACAAGAGGTGGCCAGCCTCTCGATAGTATCCCCCAAATCGGAGCGATGAGATCGTGTCTCCATAACCATCATGAAGACAGATCAAACAAGAAGCAATTACTGAGAATGAAACGAAAAATCAAGGAGGACAGTTTATATTCAAGGGAACACAATAAGCAGCAAATTTAGTGTCATGACCCGCACCCTAGAGTTAGGGCACGAGAACGTAACAACGCCCAGCCTACGCCGCAGTGTCGGCGGTAGAACGCTGTCCTAGGTCTCAATGCATCTAACAGTATAAGACTAAATAGTTTATACTCCCCGAATGGGGGTGACATAGCAGAATGTAAACTCAATCACATCTAAGGTAGAGCATAAAGGAAGATAGATAAAACATGAAATCAAAAAGAGATACAATAGATAGAAGTCTAAGTGTCTAAGATACAAACTCAGAATACATCTCAAAACCCAAATACAGTAATCCATAAATACAACTCAAGATGACTGAAAATAAACTATAAGCAAAAATCCTAGCTATCTATGCAACCTCTACTGTCTTCTCTAGGCTAGCAGGCAACCTCCAGGCTATCTGTAAAATTTATCAACAGGTCCAGTCATGACAGGAGCAAGTACAGTACATCTTAACAGATCATAGCAGGTTAGAAAATATAATCATGCAGTAGAGTAAAATACAGGATCTGAAGAAATACAGTATGTAAACAAGAGAGAGAACTGTAATAGAAATATCTACTATAAATAGAGAACTAACAGTGGCTAGTGAGTCAGAATACGAGATAGCACATGTGAACAGGACAGATTTGCACAGGATATCGAGGTGCACAGGATCTACACTACAATGGAATTGTTCACACAACTACTAGCACTCCCCCGTATCCCCAATCAATACACAAGGATCTAAACAGGTTATGTTATTGTACAGGATATCATATGGGGCCCATATAGGGTACACATGATAGTATACATGGGGGCTCCGTGAACATGAGAGTACAAGATTCACAGGAGTGCACATATAAAATGGAAGCACAGGAGTACATGATGAAAGTGAAACGCACATGACACAATGTACCCGATGCTCCCGAGGGGGATAACATCGCATGAAGAGATCCATATAGTACTAATCCGTGATAATGTCGTGACAGCATCAAGTATAGTAATCTAAAGCAGGAATATAATTCTAAGCAGGATATGAAATGATCAGAGAATGTACTCGCCTGATATCTGAATGTCCAAGATAAAGATAGTGTCCGAGGAGAGGTATCTGGCTCCTAATTAGAACAGCACAAGTCACAACATGTCCAGAAGGGTAATATAAAGTACTACAATGCATTCTACATGAATCTAGGTCAAACTAGGCCAAAGTCAACCCTTGGTCAACTCTGGTCAACTGCACTAGTCAACTAGGTCAAACTAGGTCATGTCCTAACCCAACAAGTCTTACTAGGCCTAACCAAGACTATCCTAGCAAGCACACATCAATACAAGGCTATACAAGCCAACATACACCCAACTCTATATAGCATGCAATTATTCAATACTCAAATAGGCAAGAATTCACATTGGATATACACTAGGTAATCTATTACTTTAAGCTATATATGTCTACACATATATACACATGCATATATTGGTATTCAACATTAGGTCTATAATCATGGCATTTCAAATGGTTATATAAACTTATATATTACAACACAATATGCTAACATATATATAATATACATACATAGCTAAGTTAACTATATTCATAAATACTTATTTAAGAGGCTATGTGTGTGTATATGAACATGGCAAAGGGGCAAGTGAGGGTTAAATGGGCATACATAGTATATATATATCAAAGATTGTCAAAGTGTAAGTGAACAATGTGTCAAGTGTGATAGTGTCAACATAGTGTAAGGGGGTACATGAGGTAATATAGGATTTGTGTTAACATAGAACATTACATCTCATTAACTTGTATATTTCATACATTACATCTATTATTACATTACATTCATGCTTGCATTCATTCATCATTTATTTATTCTCTTGCACTACTATATGTACCATACATTACATACTATGGAACCTACATATTCATTACAAGCCTTACTTATACATGCTTACATTAGATAGAATACTTACACCTCGTACATCATTTATTTAACCACTTACTCATGCTTGTATTCTCTATTTAGTTACAAAATATATATACATTAACATGGGTTAAAATCAAATAGAACATTATATTACACACAAGGGTGCACAAAATGCATATGTCGAATAGTAACTCCTACTAATAATCAATACTGTACCATCTCAGTATGAATTAAAATTTAGGATTAAAGTATGTTATAGATCTATGTGTTAGCATTCTGAAACTTTAAACGGATCGTATTTCGTTTCCGGAAACTCCCGGAATCACAAAAATACCGAGAATGCGTTTGTCTTTCGTACAGCTGACACTCAAATAATTCTCCAGAAAGTTACAGAAAGAATTATGCCTATTAATATATATTTTTGGAAAGCTAACTTCAATACGCTTTTTAAAAAAAAATGGGAGATTAAACCGAGCTTTGAGCTAGAAGTTATGATATTTCTAAGTTAGGGCTGAAATTAAAAACGTGGATAAAAATCATGACGGATTTAGATAGTTTGAGCCAAAAGAATACACAATATATATCCTAATTATCCACAACAATAATAGCAATAATAATATGAGGAACCACACTCACAAACTTGATTATATCATCATCATGAACCATTTATTACATATATAAATATAGATACACTCTCATTACAATATATATATATAAATCTATATATGTAACATGAACACATCCACAACACAAAGGACACTCCTATGACCTCCAAATGGACACAAAATGGACACAAATGGAGATACAACCATGGGGGTCATTTCTATGGGTTCAAAATAGACCTATATGCATGAGGAAATAAAAAGGAGAAGGGATTTATACCTCCCGGTAGATCGAATCGAAG
The DNA here is from genome assembly GCA_029216955.1 of Iris pallida. NCBI lineage: Eukaryota > Viridiplantae > Streptophyta > Magnoliopsida > Asparagales > Iridaceae > Iris > Iris pallida. The sequence continues at coordinate 7,059,350 of JANAVB010004798.1, forward strand.
AAAAACCTTCCCGGAGCGACACCGACACGTAGAGATTCCAAAAGGACACGAACGAGCTCCGAATCCTCCCAAACTTGGGTAGCTTCCTCCTTGGCTAGAATGGAGAAGGAAGGAAGAAGATTTGGTGGTGAAATTGAAGAATTTGGTGGAGAAATTGCTAGGGATTGCTCTCTAGGAATTTGGGGAAGAACAAGAGAGAGAAAAATAGATGGATAATGACAAATGGGAGGCTCAACCCTATCCTTATTGTGGCTGGCCATAAAGGTGGTTTTGTCCTATTAGGAAAAGTCCAAAAGCCCCTACTAACCTATTCTATGAGTATTAGGAAAGGGCTAATTGGTTGGGGCTAAATTAGTCATTCTAAAGTCTCTAATCACACTAACCTTATCCATAATAATTAGTCTAACCTCTAACTAAAATATTTCTATCATGTGGACTAAAATTAATATCATGTGGGCCATGCCTAACTTGTGTATGGGTCCCACTAGAGTCAAACTACCCCCGGGTCCCCGTTTCAAGTCGGATTGAGTTGAAATTCGAACCCGACTCAAATAACCCCAAAACAATATCATAAATAATAAAATAATATCAAAATAATTCAAAGAGGTCAAATGCAAAAAATATTCTTAGGCCAAAAATGATATTAAAATATCATAATCACATGGTTAGGCGCTAGGTCAAACAGTCTCTAGGGTTTTACTAGCAAAACGTCAAAACCACAAGTCATTGATTTAAATAATTTTAAAATAATTTAAAATCACTAAAAATCATATCACGAATTAAATATCATTATTAAAATAATTATAAACACGAAATTTCAAAATTACCCTCATTTGGGAAACTGGGTGCTACAACTCTACCCACCTTAGAAAAAATTTCGTCCTCGAAATTTAAGATCGATAGTACTCCTTCTAGAGCCTCTAACCTACCCAATATCTAAGGTAACACTTCCTAACACTGGAATAATAAACGGACATCTAAAAAGTGTCAATCTAGGAATACCTCTAATACTGCTTTGTTGTACGGCGGTAATGGAACTTCAATAAAATATGGACTGGAACCTATATCCAAGGGGCTGGACCTATTTTAAAGTGGTCTTAACTAAGGATGAAAAGGAACTGATCATAGGCTATAGGTATGCTCAAACTATTATCTTCCTATTAACCATCTATTAATACATTCTATTACCATAGGAACGATGCATTACTAAGACATATAGGCCCCTATCTCTCATAACACATTTATACTCACCAAAAGACTAGTACATCCTATCAAGGCTGATACTATAATCTCTCCTAAATCTCCTAAGCTACATGTTTATAGACACACATCCCCACATCAAGGACTAACCTATATATATCTACAACTGATACTAATGGAGTGACGTCCCTATTTCCCAACAATCAAGGTCTAAATTTTTTTTTTATCTAAATCATGCAATTTAAAGGAATAGTATACAAGGTCAGGGCATACCGTAGCAGTTGAAAGTCTCACCTAGGTACACTAATCATTCTAGGTCAAAACAGTACTATGGTATCAACACACAAACAATCTAGGGTGTCCTAATTGGGAAGGTAAGGGAACAACAATCATCAAGGTTGTAGGGCTGTCTACCATCCTATATAAAAATTGGTCATTAACAAGCAACTAAGAAATTATTAAATGGTTACTATTCCATAAAATGGCAAAAATTAAAAATTTAGGCACAACAAATCACAAATAGATTTTTGTCTTGACACGATCTAAGTTGATCAATTTTGGGATAAAACGAGATTTGGGCAAGAAGGAAAATCAATGAAATCAAAGTATGAGCACGAGCATCCAATGATGGAGATTCAGGTCATGATTAAATTTAATTCGATTGAGTATGAATACGAGGTTCATAGGCAATGAAAAGATTTCAAGGAGAATTGTCAAGGTTGTCGCGAATGAGACTCTAGGGTCAAGTTTAACTATGTCTCCATTCTCGTAGATTGATACATGAAAAAGTGAACCAAAGTGCAATAGGTTGATCAGACCATCATGTACCGGTTCTGATTAGACAATATGTTAGTGGGTGGCCACCCAATAAAATATGTCATGACCAAGCTCGAAAATAGATAAGCTTGCAAAACTAAGGCTAATTTAGCAGCACAAGATATAAGGGTGGTAATGATGAAAGGAAATACATAGTCCAAGTTTCTTAACCAACGGGTCAAGTAATCAGATAAGGTACAAGGTTAAGCATCTAAGGAAACAAGCAGAACACCATCACATGCCGGGTCGAAAGAATTGAGTCAAGGATGGATTTCTAATTGAAATAAGAAGAAATTTAATATAATAGTAGAGGTTATAGTTTAGCCAGTTGACCAGAAAATCATATCTAGAAAATAGAGTATAAGGAGACGGATTTTAGTGGGACATGATATACCTACACGAAGGTGAGCTCGTCTAGGTCTTGCATATAAGATTTGTTGGAGAGTAACAGCTAGTATTACATTCCTAATATCAAAGTCACGATAAGGAACGTCAAGGATCTCAATTAGAAAGTGGGAGTTCAAGAGGTGGTAATTAATGCACAAAAATAATGAAGATCGAGTTAGTCATCTGCTTCTGATACTCTTAAGTTCATCTGGTCATAACTTGCCAATCTTATCTTTACCTCACCAGTCTCCATATGAAAATTTAACCTTTACTTAAACCCTTACCATGACTACCGTAGGCAATTTCCAATTTCCAAACATCACTCTTGAAGCACAACCCTCACATTTAGGAATCAACATTAACCATTTATTTAAATTTCTAAGTTCTTTCACCTTGTCTTAAATTTGACCCAAAATCTCTAAATTCCGTTTACGAATTCCTTGAACTTGTTCAAATTGTTCTCCTCGTATTATTTAATTTAAATCTCTAGGCCTTACAAAACTTATCTTTCATCATAAAATTAACTTCCGTATTTTCTTCGACATACACCCTTGAATATTATTCTCCTAAAAATATTTCACAACAATCTCTAAACTTTAACTTTGTGCTCTCTCTATCCCTAGTCATTTCCTCGCAATATCTTGTTTAATATCCTTATTAAACACAATTAACTTCTCTTTTCCATTACTAACCTTCTACATAGCCTCAGAGTAAAAGTTTTCCCCATAATCAATAACCAAGATTTTCTAAGTTCTTAAAACTAGGTTGACCTCTGATATCCTCATTAGTTTTGAATACACCTATAAACTATCTCATAACCCCAAAATTTCTCTAAATGTAATTGTTTCCAGATTGGCAGTATACATCTCTCTATTCTATTCGAGACCTTTACCACATTTCTATCTCAAGTTTCCATATGGAACACTCCACATTTGATTTCCTTTAGATCATCATAAAATAACCAGTTACGTCTTCTCTGAGCTACATAATTTAGGTCACTTCCTTAACATTTCTCAGGCAAAATGATATGAAGATTCAAGAGTTGTCAAGGTATAGCTGACAGAATTATATACGAGACAGGGAATTAATATAATCAGGACAGGAATATAAGACAAGGAATGATGGTAGTAAAAATATTGGCAGAAAAAGAATGATAATAGAATCTGTTCTGCTTATCTATTTAAAAGAGGAACCCATTTTTTTTGAATGACTGAAACAAAAGTAGCAAAAACATGTTCGAAAATATTTAAGGTACAATCTGATAATCATATGCGTCTATCCAAAATTATGGTACTCTAAATCTTTGTCATACTAGTGAGCAAGGCTACGATAATCACAGAGTCCTTGACTTATGCACATACCTCTAGAATCATGGTATTTAACATTTTCGCGATGCCGCTAGCTTGGCTGCGAAAACCTTAAATTTCCACACCCGAGAAATATATCCAAAATCAGACTATATGTCCTCACCATGCTGGCTAATGTGACTATAGAAGACAAGATTTCCATAACTTAGATGACCTAGCCCATATAATTTCATCTTGCCAAATATTAAATTAAATCAACAATGAATACCCAAAAAAAAATCAAATTTATCAACGAACATCAAAATTCAGAAATGAACAAAATCCTTCAAATCATATAACTACAAACTCGGATGCTATAGCTAACATCAAGATTCAAATTTCAACAATCTTCATCAAAATCAATAAATACAAACTCAAATTCAATAATAATCCATCAAAATCAAATTCAATAGCAGAAAGTAAAGATAAATCAAATCAAGGAAAAAGAAAAGAGTTTTCAAATCGGAGTTAAACAAGATTCTCAAGGGTCGTCCCAGGAATCTCTCAAGGGATCCTAAATGTGATTGAGTATCTTCAAAAATATATCCTAATCCTACTGCAGGCTGTAGTGGTACTCTAGTTCGAATACCACTACACAAACTTGACCTGCATGGGCCACCACTAAAAATGTGTCACGACCCGCACCCTAGAGTTAGGGCACGAGAACGTAACAACGCCCAGCCTACGCCGCAGTATCGGCGGTAGAACGCTGTCCTAGGTCTCAATGCATCTAACAGTATAAGACTAAATAGTTTATACTCCCCGAATGGGGGTGACATAGCAGAATGTAAACTCAATCACATCTAAGGTAGAGCATAAAGGAAGATAGATAAAACATGAAATCGAAAAGAGATACAATAGATAGAAGTCTAAGTGTCTAAGATACAAACTCAGAATACATCTCAAAACCCAAATACAGTAATCCATAAATACAACTCAAGATGACTGAAAATAAACTATAAGCAAAAATCCTAGCTATCTATGCAACCTCTACTGTCTTCTCTAGGCTAGCAGGCAACCTCCAGGCTATCTGTAAAATTTATCAACAGGTCCAGTCATGACAGGAGCAAGTACAGTACATCTTAACAGATCATAGCAGGTTAGAAAATATAATCATGCAGTAGAGTAAAATACAGGATCTGAAGAAATACAGTATGTAAACAAGAGAGAGAACTGTAATAGAAATATCTACTATAAATAGAGAACTAACAGTGGCTAGTGAGTCAGAATACGAGATAGCACATGTGAACAGGACAGATTTGCACAGGATATCGAGGTGCACAGGATCTACACTACAATGGAATTGTTCACACAACTACTAGCACTCCCCCGTATCCCCAATCAATACACAAGGATCTAAACAGGTTATGTTATTGTACAGGATATCATATGGGGCCCATATAGGGTACACATGATAGTATACATGGGGGCTCCGTGAACATGAGAGTACAAGATTCACAGGAGTGCACATATAAAATGGAAGCACAGGAGTACATGATGAAAGTGAAACGCACATGACACAATGTACCCGATGCTCCCGAAGGGGATAACATCGCATGAAGAGATCCATATAGTACTAATCCGTGATAATGTCGTGACAGCATCAAGTATAGTAATCTAAAGCAGGAATATAATTCTAAGCAGGATATGAAATGATCAGAGAATGTACTCGCCTGATATTTGAATGTCCAAGGTAAAGATAGTGTCCGAGGAGAGGTGTTTGGCTCCTAATTAGAACAGCACAAGTCACAACATGTCCAGAAGGGTAATATAAAGTACTACAATGCATTCTACATGAATCTAGGTCAAACTAGGCCAAAGTCAACCCTTGGTCAACTCTGGTCAACTGCACTAGTCAACTAGGTCAAACTAGGTCATGTCCTAACCCAACAAGTCTTACTAGGCCTAACCAAGACTATCCTAGCAAGCACACATCAATACAAGGCTATACAAGCCAACATACACCCAACTCTATATAGCATGCAATTATTCAATACTCAAATAGGCAAGAATTCACATTGGATATACACTAGGTAATCTATTACTTTAAGCTATATATGTCTACACATATATACACATACATATATTGGTATTCAACATTAGGTCTATAATCATGGCATTTCAAATGGTTATATAAACTTATATATTACAACACAATATGCTAACATATATATAATATACATACATAGCTAAGTTAACTATATTCATAAGTACTTATTTAAGAGGCTATGTGTGTGTATATGAACATGGCAAAGGGGCAAGTAAGGGTTAAATGGGCATACATAGTGTATATATATCAAAGATTGTCAAAGTATAAGTGAACAATGTGTCAAGTGTGATAGTGTCAACATAGTGTAAGGGGGTACATGAGGTAATATAGGATTTGTGTTAACATAGAACATTACATCTCATTAACTTGTATATTTTATACATTACATCTATTATTACATTACATTCATGCTTGCATTCATTCATCATTCATTTATTCTCTTGCACTACTATATGTACCATACATTACATACTATGGAACCTACATATTCATTACAAGCCATACTTATACATGCTTACATTAGATAGAATACTTACACCTCGTACATCATTTATTTAACCACTTACTCATGCTTGTATTCTCTATTTAGATACAAAATATATATACATTAACATGGGTTAAAATCAAATAGAACATTATATTATACACAAGGGTGCACAAAATGCATATGTCGAATAGTAACTCCTACTAATAATCAATACTGTGCCATCTCAGTATGAATTAAAATTTAGGATTAAAGTATGTTATAGATCTATGTGTTAGCTTTCTGAAACTTTAAACGGATCGTATTTCGTTTCCGGAAACTCCCGGAATCACGAAAACACCGAGAACGCGTTTGTCTTTCGTACAGCTGACACTCAAATAATTCTCCAGAAAGTTACAGAAAGAATTATGCCTATTAATATATGTTTTTGGAAAGCTAACTTCAATACGCTTTTTTTAAAAAAATAGGAGATTAAACCGAGCTTTGAGCTAGAAGTTATGACATTTCTAAGTTAGGGCTGAAATTAAAAACGTGGATAAAAATCATGACGGATTTAGATAGTTTGAGCCAAAAGAATACACAATATATATCCTAATTATCCACAACAATAATAGCAATAATAATATGAGGAACCACACTCACAAACTTGATTATATCATCATCATGAACCATTTATTACATATATAAATATAGATACACTCTCATTACAATATATATATATAAATCTATATATGTAACATGAACACATCCACAACACAAAGGACACTCCTATGACCTCCAAATGGACACAAAATGGACACAAATGGAGATACAACCATGGGGGTCATTCCTATGGGTTCAAAATAGACCTATATGCATGAGGAAATAAAAAGAAGAAGGAATTTATACCTCCCGGTAGATCGAATCGAAGAAAAACCTTCCCGGAGCGACACCGACACGTAGAGATTCCAAAAGGACACGAACGAGCTCCGAATCCTCCCAAACTTGGGTAGCTTCCTCCTTGGCTAGAATGGAGAAGGAAGGAAGAAGATTTGGTGGTGAAATGGAAGAATTTGGTGGAGAAATTGCTAGGGATTGCTCTCTAGAAATTTGGGGAAGAACAAGAGAGAGAAAAATAGATGGATAATGACAAATGGGAGGCTCAACCCTATCCTTATTGTGGCTGGCCATAAAGGTGGTTTTGTCCTATTAGGAAAAGTCCAAAAGCCCCTACTAACCTATTCTATGAGTATTAGGAAAGGGCTAATTGGTTGGGGCTAAATTAGTCATTCTAAAGTCTCTAATCACACTAACCTTATCCATAATAATTAGTCTAACCTCTAACTAAAATATTTCTATCATGTGGACTAAAATTAATATTATGTGGGCCATGCCTAACTTGTGTATGGGTCCCACTAGAGTCAAACTACCCCCGGGTCCCCGTTTCAAGTCGGATTGAGTTGAAATTCGAACCCGACTCAAATAACCCCAAAACAATATCATAAATAATAAAATAATATCAAAATAATTCAAAGAGGTCAAATGCAAAAAATATCCTTAGGCCAAAAATGATATTAAAATATCATAATCACATGGTTAGGCGCTAGGTCAAACGATCTCTAGGGTTTTACTAGCAAAACGTCAAAACCACAAGTCATTGATTTAAATAATTTTAAAATGATTTAAAATCACCAAAAATCATATCACGAATTAAATATCATTATTAAAATAATTATAAACACAAAATTTCAAAATTACCCTCATTTGGGAAACTGGGTGCTACATTTAGATAAAAGGAATCTGATTAAGAGTTTTTTCTAGTGTGATTGAGTACCCTAAAAAATATCCTAATCCTACTGCAGGTTGTAGTGATACTCTAGTTCGAAAACCACTACATAAACTCGACCTGCATGGGCCACCACTAAAAACGTGTCACGACCCGCACCCACTGTGAGGGTACAAGTACGTAACAACGTCCAGCCTACGCCGCAGTGTCGGCGGTAGAACGCTGTCCTAGGTCAAACGTCTAACAATATAAAGGTACATGTACAGTATATACACTCCGAATAGAGGTGACATAATAAATACAGTCTCAATCACATCTAAGGTAGAGCATGATAACAGATAGATAGATAAGAACAGAATGAATCCACAGAGAAAATAATCCAGATAAAGTCTAAGTGTCTAAGATAAATACATATCCAGAAACATCAGATAGAACAACCCCCAGTATATACAATAATATATCAATGAGAAGACAAGGTAAGAGTCTAAGCTAGCAGTCTAAACCACTGGTGGTAGATCCTCTACTGCAAGTGGGTCCAAGTCACAAGTGCTGTCTAAAGCTGCACCATAATAGGTAGACACCATAGCCTCCTCATTCACTGTAAAATTTTCAACAGGTCCAGTCAGGACATGAGCGAGTACCGTACATCTCAACAAAATCATAACAGGTTAGAAAATATAAACATGCTAGAGAGTAAGATACAGGAAACTGAAGAAATAACATGATAAAAAAGGAAGACTGTAAATAAATAGATACAATATATAGAGAACTAACAGTGCTAGTAATTCAGAGTACAAGACGGTTATGTAAACGGCACGATGTTGTACACGAGTAATCTAAAGAGGTTGTACACGAGTAATCTACTGGATTGACTACATAACCACTTCTACTCCTCCGCCTCAATCAATACACAAGGATCTAGCCAAGTTATGTTATTGTACACGAAGAATAGTCGTACATGAAGATCATGTGAACACATGAATATACACGATTTTACATAATTTGTACACGAATGTCACGAATACAAGGAGTACATGATGCTCACGATAAAGTACACGAACACGAAATACCCGATGTATCCACTAAGGGGATAACATCGCACGACAAGATCCATATAGTACTAATCCGTGTTTCCAACGTGTCAGCATCATGTAAAGTAATCTAAAGCAGGAAATATAATCCTAAACAAGATATGAAATGATCAGAGAATGTACTCGCCTGTATCCTGAGTATCTGAAGAGTATCTACTGTCCGAGGAGTGGTATCTGTCTCCTATAGAACAGTACAAGTCACTATAAGTCTAAAATGATATAACAGAGTGCTACAATGCATCTACATGAAGATTAGGATCAAACTGGACTAAAGTCAACTCTTGGTCAACTCTAGTCAACTAGACTAGTCAAACTAGGTCAACTAGGTCAAACCTAGGCCAAACAAGTCTCACTAGGTCTAACCAGCCTATTCTAGCAAGCACACACCATATCTAGGCTATACAAGTCAACTACACATGTAACTGGCATTCAAGCCATACCCATAGGCTATGAGCCCTAGGCTATAGGCCCATAGGCAATGTCATGCCTATACCAAACCACATATTCACATATACATATATATTAATATATCTAAATTAATATAATACACACATTATAACTATATAGGGCACATGTAATATATGCATCTCATATATATATATATATATATATATATATATATATATATATATATATATATATATATATATATATATATATATATATATATATTTTATATATATATATATATATATATATATATATATATACATGTATACCTAAAGTGATAGGTAGAGGAAAATCATGTGCTTGTGTACATGTGTGTGTGTGTACATGTGAGCATGTGTGTGTGTGAGAGAGTTTATGGTGTGACAGTAGCTAGCTAGCATTAGTGAGGGTGTGTGTTTGTGTAGAGGGTGTGAGTGATAATATCATATGGAAAATAGGAATAGTGTAGTGTAACACAATGGTTGTGTGTGAGGATTTAAAGTGGCATGTGTTCCTGTGTGTGTACATGTAGAAAACAGTGTGTAAACCTGGGAAAAACAGTGAGTGACACATAGTGTGAACTAAGGGAATCAATGTCAATGCTATATGTGAAATTAACTTGACAGTTTAACATATGAAACTAGTTGACAGTTCAATATACCAATCAACCTAACTAGCAGTTCACATATACCAACTAAACCTGGAATTGAAACATCAATTAAGTTTTGATAAGGAATGAAACATAAGACAGTGTCACATAAACCAAACCCCAAATTCGAATTCAGTTTAAAGAAAGGGAATCAATATCAGTTTAAGGAAAGCAAATGGAAATAAAATCTTAGGTTTTTAAGGATTCCGTGACAGTGTCTAGGGGAAATCAAGACAGTTTTTTAAAAGGAAAGGAAAACAATTCGACAGCTTATAGGTGAATCAAAATGGTAGTTATAACTAGAACCCAATGGCAGTGTCAAACAGGGATTTAAATGCTCAAACAAAACAGTGAATCAATTTACAGTATTAATAGGAAAATAAATCATTCAACTAATGTATCAGTCAATACATACAGCGCAATCCTATTCTCTAATTTCCATTCATGACATAAAGCCTAATCTATCATGTAAAACCTATCTAACAGGTATCAATACATATGTAGGATCAATCATGTCCATTTAAAAACATCATTTAATCAATTTAAGAAAGGAAATTAAATCTCAGGAATCAAGAACTGGACTGCTTATCAGTCCTACCTTAACAGCCCAATCCACATGCTCGAAATCCCATTAATGATATAAAACCTATTCTAACTTGTAAAATCAAACTATCATGAAATAATACACATGTCCAGGAATTAAAATAATAATTTATTCATCAATTAAACAATTAAAACTGGAATGAACACAGTGAATTAATAGAACTGGACAGTGGAATAAGTCAGTCTCGTACACGTGTTCCTTGGGCTCGTGCACCTGACACGACACGACACAAACCTCGTGCTTGTGTCCCAATGTCGAGGGGGTCTAGGTCTAGGATGTGGACACCCTGAATTGGGTCCACGACACGTGTGTGTGTGACACGACACGTGTATCAGTAGCCAAAATCGGCTGAACCGATACAGTGAAATATCAGTGCACACACGAATACGTGTCAGATACGACACGAGGACTCGTGCAACTTGGAGAGTCTCGTGTCAGTGTCTGCCCCGACCTGTGTCAAAAATCTCGTGTCCAAGTGGCGTGTCCAAGGAGTATTTGCCCCCGAGTAGCAGGGGACTTCTACGCGTGCGGGAACGTACGAGTTCGCGTGTCCAAACCGACACGACACGATGCAATCAACACCTCAGTCAACTGGAAATCAATAAGCAATACCAAACCCTAATTTTCTATTCAAACCATTTTAGAAAATATGAACGAAATGCCCTCTGTGGCATTTCGTCGAACACTTGGTATGCCGACTGATACGTGTCCGATACGGACACATAATGGACACGAAACCTAGCAAAACCTATACCAACAGTTATGGGACTCCTAGGGCTTCCTATTCATGCCTAAAAATCCTAATTTGATGGAGGGAAATAGAAGTTACCTAGGTGTGTCAAAATGCTCAAAAAGCTCCAAAGAGGGGTGTTCTTCTTGCTATCCAAACTTCACCAAATTGTTTCTCCACTGAAGTTCTTCACCATGGACAGAAAGTATATAGGGATTAGATCCTAATGCAAGAAGTTTGAAGGAAAAAGGAATTGAAATGGAAAAGATATGGATTGGGGAAGATTGGGATTTACCTCTTTTTCCAACTTGCTAATTTCCTAAAGGAGGCTAGCCCTAGATGGAAGACGCATTAAATAGGGGTGTGGAACCCTAGGTGGCTGGCCATAAATGCTAGGGTTAGAGTTTTGGGGTGATCAATGGCTATAAATTAATCTAACTAATTCAATGGTTCACAAGCCTAGGTTTCACACTAATCAAGTTGTGACCTAGTTGTTCCATCTAGTCATGACTTAACCAAGGCTAACAAATTCTAACTAACACTAACTAACACTAACCATGGTTAGCTAAGACTAGCTATGACTAATCTAGGTTAGGTCAAATCTAGTCTAGGGCTAAACACACTACAAGGCAATGAATTAAATTATATTTAAATCACACCATTCCAATAATCATATTAAATTCCAATTAAATATATATTAATTCAAATAAATTCAAAATGACAAGAATACCCTCAAACTAGAATGATAATTAAATTATCCTAATGACATGGTTAGGCTCTAGGTCATGCAGTCTCTAGGGTTTCACTAGCAGCACATGAAAATCACAAGTCATGACTTAGAGCAGCTTTTAAATAGTTTAAAAATGATTAAAAATTACCAAAAATCATAATGTAAAATAAATATCAATAAATAATTATTATAATTACAAAATATCAAAATTATCGTCATCTGTAAAATTGGGTGTTACACCACCATCGACGTTTCATATTATTTTGCAGCACGTGAAATAGTCTATCTTTTTACTAGAACCTTAAACTTTTCGGTTTTGGTACAAAACTTATATTTTTAGAGTAGATTTCTCTAAATCGATACGTTTTTCCCATGTTCTTGATCTTAGTGGATTGGCATATATTTAACTTGGCATCGTCGATTTGAATAAGTTCGAGGCAAAAGAATTTCGTTTGCGGGACAGAGTAGTAAAGAAGGGGCCGAACCACGCACTAAGTACTTTGATCGTGCCGACCGTCGAAGCGCTTCGCAACGTTCAAGCTTCAGTTACGCGAGCTCCTACAATGGCACTAACACTTAGTTAGAATTCATTCTTTATTCCTTCGCTTCAAAATTCGTAGTTTACATTCAGAAATTGACGCGAAAGTACTTTCATCAAAACCAAGCGGCAAAAGCTCCAAGAAAACCATACAATAGTCTGGTCCCGTCGAAGGGACTCTTATATAAAGCTCACTCACCGAGACGCAGTCCGCTACATCTAGGACTTATTCCAACAGAAGTCATTCCATTAGTTGGATCGATTCTCATAACATTCGTCCAAATCGATTTGATCGATGCCGTAAGGTGTTATCGTTTACCAAGCTCAGCGATCGAGTCAGATGGCCATCTAAGTTTCTGACCGATCTGATTCGATGCAAGCATATTATGAAGTTCGTCGCATATCGAAAGTGGGGCACTACAGATGGTTTGGCAATGCGTTTCCTTCCAAACTGGGTGTCTGGACTGTTCGAATACTCAATTTCTACGCTATTTTTGTTCGACTTCATGTCGATTTCCTGGGCAACAGGATTCTATATTGCTGAATCTAATTGTTAGGGTTTGTAGTGGTTATGTTGTCTATTCGTGGCAGTTTCTGTATCACGAATTGATCGAACAAATTGGAAGAAATATAACTGAGAAGTTGAGTACCTAGAGTTTTCAAAGAAACATGGTATGCTTTGTTTTGCGTGTGCACAATGGCCGTCTGTCCGTCCGGTGGCTCAGGGCGGTGCTAGCGGTGGCTCGTTGTGGTCGGGGCGGCGTATCATGTGGCAGGGAAAGAGGGGAAGAGTTAGGGTTAGGGTTTAAGTCTCCTTCTCTCTCGATCTTCCCTATCGAAATATATATATGGCTTGTGGGAGTTTCGCTGCTGTGTATTCCTATGGGTCGGGTTAGTGTAGGGCTCAGGGGTTTAGCTGGGCTGGTTTTGCTGGATTTTATTTTGTTTTATTCCTTTCTTTATATATATATATATATATATATATATATATATATATATATATATATATATATATATATAAAGAAAAAATATATATAAAGAATATATATATATATATATATATATATATATATATATATATATATATATATATATATTTTCTTTATATATATTTTTTCTTTATATATATATATATATATATATATATATATATATATATATATATATAAATATATATATATATATATATATATATATATATATATATATATATATATATATATATATATATATATATATACTTCTATATACCATGTATTTATCCCATTAATACAAAATACTAAATATATTTTTGTAACAATTATTATCCTCTCTCCAAAATAAATTATTACATTTTAATAACAAATAACACTTATAGGTTATATATAGATTTTACTAACCTTTATAGTCAATAATAAAATCATATAGGCAATTATTTACTACAAATATACATATACAGTCTAAAACCCCAAAAATGTACAAGGATATATAAGAAAATTATTTGTCATATTTTTCCAAGGTAAATATAAATTAAAATAGCGAAATAATGTATATACTATATTTTAATATTTTATTTATATGAATTACTCACTAGATTATAAAAATGGACTACCAATATATATACACACATCTATATATCTACATGGACATCTTTGGACATACAATATGTCTACATGACTTGGTTTTAGTTCGGGTGTCGAGTCCGGGCTAGTTTGGTACAATTAAATTTCCTAAATGTCTTAATATTAATAAATGACTAATTAAATTATTTATAGGAGTCAAGTCACAACTTAGCCTAATTTTCCTAGTTAGGACACCGCTACAACTCGACCTTCCCTACTATGGCTAAAACACTAGTCAAGGCACGACACTGCATTATCCATGCCACGAGTTCTAGACATCTTGTACTCCAAAACTTAACCATGACTAAAGCCTTGTATCGTAATAACTATTTAATTAAATATTTATAAAAATCCAAAAATCACCATTTAATAAAAATATAAAATATTTACAAAATTTTGGGAAGAGGGATTACAAATCTATCCACCTTAAAAATAATTTTGTCTTCAAAATTTAAGGAAAAAAGTCCATCAGTTATGGTAGAAGACGGGGTCCCACTAGCTATCAATTATTCTCATGGTCATTTCGTAACTACAAATCCTCGAAGACTTCTGCCCACCTTTGAATCAACCCATATGACATAAGAACATACTAAGTGGGATTTTTTTAATATTTTAAAATGTAAATCCAATATTCAAAATTTGTCTTCAAAATAAATTCCAATACAATTTTTTCTATCCAATCGTACTATATTATTTTTTTTTCTTCTTCTTAATTTTTTTCCTCCTTTATTGATTGCTGAATAAGCACATTCATCTTCATTAATCCTCGATGTTATCCAATTCTTCTAACACTAATTCCCATAACTTTTCCATTGCCACTTACAATTACCATAAGATCATAAAACCTTAAAAAAAATTAATCTTATTTTACTAAAGGGTTTTTCCTAATCATTGTCTACTAATATTTTAGACTCTAGCAATATAATTATAATTCCAGTCTGCTAACTTCCATCAATACTTTCAAAAAAAAATTGATCACCAAGAACCAAATAGGTGATTGTGAATATATAGCCACCCTAACTCACACTACTCCATCAACACTTCAAATTCTCAATAGATTTTATCTTCTAAAGGATTTTTTTATACCAAATATAATAAACTTCATCAATGTTCTTTACAATTAACTAACCACCAAGAATAAGTTCGCTAGAATCTCTACCCACCTTTGGTCATACTACCCCTTCAAATACATGATGTCATAACATTTTATAACCTTGCACACTAGTTGCAAAATTACTACCAATAGATATCTATGGCATATGACATCTCTAATTCCCTCATATCTATCAAGTAACCATAATTCAATAATCCGACTAACTTACACTATAACTTAAGAATTTTTGATAAATTCTAGACAACACGATCATTCGTCACCCCGAAATAGGAAGGGACAAGAATCAATGGTACGGGAAGGCAAGGAAGAATAATCGAAAGCAAATACGAAGTTTCAAGGACGGTAGAGAAATTTTTAAGAAAATTTCAAGGCAATATGGATTGAGATTTCTAAGGGTTTAATCATATTCGCAGGCTCGTATCAGTATAGTTATATAATCGATACGATATGCTCTGACCTGCATGGGCCACCAAAAAAACTTATCACGATCCGCACCCGCTTTTTGGGATACGAGCACGTACGTAAGCCAGCTACGTATCAAGCGGACTCCAGCCCAACTCGAATCCGTATACGCTGTCCAGAATAGGGTATCATGTCTAATATGGCAAGTTGAACTATATCTCAATCCACAAGAATAATATAAGACAAGAATGAACATTATGGTTCATGGTCTGTAGCCCACTAGCATATATGTTCGATTAGACTCCAAGAAAATAACATAAATCTACAAAGCTAGGCTAACAAGCAGAGTACAAATAACGGATATAAATATGTAATCACGAAAGATATATACGTGAAATTTGAAGTAATCAATCACCATCATGATCAGCTAACTATCTCCATGCAATCAACTACCTGAAGAGATCATCATGTCCTCAGGGGACTAGCAAGATACATAAAATATGCCTATCTAACCGTTTATCATGCATAAAAAAATAAACAGGAAAGAGACAGAACTGACAAGTGACTATGAAACATGGATACGGGAACAACTACGCATAAATGAACTGCTGGAAAGGAAACATGAACACATGACAAGAGATCAATGGATAACCAAATCCTCGCCCCGAGTGTGGACTCGCAGGTACAAACAGTCAATTCTCGCCCCGAGTGTGGACTCACAGGTTAAGAAAAACAAAACAAGATATAGTAGTTCAGTTACAGCACATCCATTCTATGATATGACACAATCAAGTACATGGGAGAACAGGTCCAATATGAACTACAAGGCTAACTGTGGGCAAGGACTATATATCAATGAAATATCCAACTAGTATACATGATATGAGCAAAATACATGTCAATAATCAACTAAGAAAACTGGATAATTAGAGAAATAAGCATGTAAATAAAGCTGTAAAGAAAGACAAGGTATACTTGTCTGGTGATAGCAACATGTCCCTCAAATAACTCGTCAAATCAAAGAGTCACAAAATCTAAATCCCCACAAATGTCTCCAGATGCTGAAATAGATATTGCCAATATTTTTGAAAAAAGTAAAATAGCTAAAATAGGCTACCCATAAGTCCAATTCTGGACACATGGGCAAAATAGTAATTTTGGATCAAAACGATATCCGCCGTTGGACCCACTTTGCATCGAAAAGCATGCCAATATCCACGATCTCTAATATCGTCAAACTATATGTCTACGGGTCTAATTTTTTGACACGAACCCAGTAGTATGTCTAAAGTTGGATTCCGACGGGCCGTACACAAATTCGCCTGTTGGATCGGGTCGTGGGCCTGCCAAAATAGCGTTCTGGTCGACCTTCTCAGAATCGGACCAAACTTGGCATACAGGACCAAAAAAATGATATGGTGCTATTGGCATAAGTTTCGTCTCGAGATGACGAACGTACACAAAGTTATTGACTAATTTGCAAAGAGGCTGATATAGGGTATCTTAACGGATACGCCTCGATTTCGTCGTGCATGCACAACGAAATTGATTTTCGTCGAATCCCATACGTTGATAACATCCATACGCGTCTTTCAATTCTCATGGGTTGCGACCACGTTGTCTTGTTTGTAAGGGCGCACGCCGTAGCGATGGAAATTCCTAAATTCTTAATGTTTTGAAAACAGTTTTTTGTTGGTTTTGGAAGTCGAATAACTTTTCACATGCTAAATGAAATCAAGAACTATAAGAAGTATTTTAATCTCATATAAGTTGTCTAAAAACATGTTTAATTAGATTCTCTAATCAGTCGATGGTTTGGCAATGGGTTGTCTTCCAAAGTGGGTGTCTGGACTGTTCGAATACTCAGTTTCTACGCTATTTTTGCTCGACTTCATATCGATTTTTTGGGCAACAAGATTCTATATTACTGAATCTAATTGTTAGGGTTCATAGAGGGTTATGTTGTCTATTCGTGGGAGTTTCTGTATCATGAATTGATTGAACAAATTGGAAGAAATATAACTGAGAAGTTGAGTACCTGGAGTTTTCGAAGAAACATGGAATGCTCTGTCTTGCGTGTGCACAACGGCCGTCCGTCCGTCCTGCGGCTCAGGGCGGTGCTGGCGGTGGCTCTAGTGGTCGGGGCGGCGCGCCAGGTGGCAGGGAAGGAGGGAAAGAGTTAGGATTAGGGTTTAAGTCTCCTTCTCTCTCGATCTTCTCTATCGAAATATATATATGGCTTGTGGGGGTTTCGCTGCTGTGTATTCCTAGGGGTCGGGTTAGTGTAGGGCTCAGGGGTTTAACTGGGCTGGTTTTGTTGGATTTTATTTTGTTTTATTCCTTTATTTTCTTTTCTAAACTTCTATATATATAACTATTATATATACTTATAGATACACTTCTATATACCATGTATTTATCCCATTAGTACAAAATACTAAAATATATTTTTGTAACAATTATTATCCTCTATCTAAAATAAATTATTACATTTTAATAACAAATAAAACTTATAGGTTATATATAGATTTTACTAACCTTTATAGTCAATAATAGAATCATATATTTAATTATTTACTAAGCACTCATACAAATATACATATATAGTCTAAAACCCCAAAAATGTACAAGGATATATAAGAAAATTATTTATCATATTTTTCCAAGGTAAATATAAATTAAAATAGCAAAATAATGTATATACTATATTTTAATATTTAATTTATAGGAATTACTCACTAGATTATAAAAATGGACTACCAATATATATATACACATCTATATATCTACATGGACGTCTTTGGACATATAATATTTCTACATGACTTGGTTTTGGTTCGGGTGTCGAGTTCGGGCTAGTTTGGTACAACCGAATTTCCTAAATGTCTTAATATTAATAAATGACTAATTAAATTATTTATAGGAGTCAAGTCACAACTTATCCTAATTTTCCTAGTTAGGACACCGCTACGACTCGACCTTCCTTACCATGGCTAAAACACTAGTCAACGCACGCCACTGCACTATCCGTGCCACGATTCCTAGTCATCTTGCACTCCAAAACTTAACCATGAATAAATCCTTATATCGTAATAACTATTTAATTAAATATTTATAAAATTCTATAAATCACAATTTAATAAAAATAAAAAATATTTACAAAATTTTGGGAAGAGGGGTTACACTCTTGTGTCCAGAATTGGACTTATGGGTAGTCAAACTTAGACATTTTTCTTTTGCCAAAGACGTTGGTGATGTCTGTTTCAGCGGCCGGAGACGTTTGTGGGAGTTTGACTTTTGTGGCTCACTGAGTGATTGAATATTGTTGGTTCTACGCTCGACCACCAGGTAAGTATATCTTGCCAACTTGTACATTATTATGCATATGCATGTTCGGTCATTATAGTTCATGTCTATTTTTTTGTACTATCACATGATTCTTGTACCTACTCATGATGTTCTATTTACATGTTTACATATATGCTACGTGTTTTCTTTTTCATATTGTCTACTAGATCTATGTTTCACTAAAGTAGCTTAGATTTTCTTGTTCTAGTGCATTGACTTGATTTCATCACTTGGACTTGACCTTGACTCGATTTGATTACATGTACTTGTTTTGACTTGACCTTGACCTAATATTAAACGTTGACTATACCTGACAACTTCGTTCGTGAGCTCCCATCGAGTGCGAATGAGACTTACTATAGTTAGAGAGTCCCCATCAGCCTACTGACTATATGACTGTGAGCTCCCATCAAGTTGCGGTTACCCCAATTTACTTATAGTCACGCTTAATAGCATTATCCTCGACGGCATGCCACTTACTCTTATTCCTTATTCTTCTATTATTTTTTTGTACTATTTCATGTCTTTCCTTACATGTTATATACCGTTACAATAGGCATATTTTTATGTATCTTGCTACGTCCCTCTGAGGACCTAGTGATATCTCTAGGTTATTGCTGGTTTTTTCCAGGTATTTTTTGAGACTGCTAGAATAGAATGATAGATTGGTGGAAGATTGTACCTCCAGGATTCAAGTATTGCTAGCGGTACTATTATTCGTTATTTCATCTTCTATATTTTATGATGACATCTTCAGCTGTATAGCCTAGTTTTACAAGATTTACTTTTGTTATGAGCTTGTTCAGATGATTGTATTCAGGTCTGGCCAACCTTATTACAAATATCTATTCTTGTATTTATATTCAAGTGGCATCAGTATATTATTGTTTGATCAGCATTAGTGTACTGATTCCCACTTGAGATTATTATCTGTGGGTTGAGATATAGTTAACTTGTCATGTTAGACCCTATCTTAGACAGCTTACGTGCATTACTTGAGGGTTCCATGGATTGGATTTACCCTTGAGTATGTACTAGTTGGCCGTGTCACGTGCTAGTCCCGTGACTTTTGTGACTGGGGCGTGACATCATGGCATGATATTATGTATCTTGTTACGTCCCTCTGAGAACTTGGTGATCTCTACAAATATAGACGATCAGGATTATCCGCAGGAGTATGGGCCAAGACCAGATTCTTCGTTCTCGGTCAAGGAGGTTTTACCTTCTGATGATATTTGATTCTTTTAGTCGTTGGACGATTTGGTTGCTACTCTTTATTTTACTTTATTTCGGAGGTCGGACTTCGTTTTTATTCTATTTTTGATATAATCGCTTGGTAGTGAATTTGTCTCCACTCGACTATCATTTCTATTGACATTTCAGTTTATCTTATTGATTAGTTATTTCCTTTCATTCTGTTGTGGATGATATATAGATATTACCTGTGAATGTGCCATAGTTGTTATGAGTTGGTGTTCATGTATTACAACTTATGTATGTATACATGGATTTCATACATTGAAGCGACCTTCATATACATACACCTGGCATGCTTACGTATTCTTAGTCCTACATTTATTGAGATTGGGCGTGACAGAAAACATCACTCTTCTCCTAAATTAAATTACTCAATAAATGATTAGTTTTGAGTCCTCGTATCAAAAAACAAGTGCAAGCATAACATTGTTAGAGAATCTTCAACCCTATTCTATTGCTATGTGTTGTGATTCTTTTGTGGCATGAGATACAAGACAATGTCTTTCATATGTGGCATTATTATATTCATAAAAGACAATGAGGTACAAAAGTCTTCTCCGATGCAAAAAAAAAGACAATATAAAGTACTTTTTTTAACTTCCAATGCAACATCTCCTATTCTTCCATTCTATAAACATTTTTATTCATAATTGATGATGTGGAGATAAATTCATTGTCAAGTGCATTGTCTAGAATTAGACAGCCAACATCACAATGTCTTTGTCATTGTCACATTCATAATTTATTTGAATTGGAGAAGCACTTCCTAACATCGTGTTTGGGAACTTTTGTAAGGAGGGAAGGAAAAATTTGAGGGGTTAATTGGGGAGGGAAAGGAAAATTTGAGAGGAAGGAAAATGTAGGAGTGTGAAATAAAAACAAAGTTAATTTTTTCTTACTTTGTCTGGATGAACAAAAAGTAGGGGAAGAAAAAGTTTAAAAATAATTTTTGTTTGTTTGTTTGTGGATAGAGATATAATTACTATTTACTCCTTGGTATTCTCAAATAATAATTTAATATTACCTTTTTTAGGGGTAGTGGGGTAAATTCTTCAAAAATCTGCTCATCTCTCTCTATTTTCTCCCTCTTTTGGGTTTAGGACCCACAACCTTTTTCCTTAAATTTTTCTCTCAAAATCCCCTCCCCCCCCAACACTATCACTTTTAATTTTCCTTCAATTTTTCTCAACTTTTTTCTTCCTCCCATTTTGTCCCCTTTCTCAAACAGAACCTAAATGAAAACTTGTCGTTCCTATGTGACAATAACTTTTTTCCAAACTTACAATAGGATTGGAGATGCTCTTAGGGCCCGTTTGGTAAATCGTATTTGGAGTTGGATTTTAGGATTTTATGGATTTAGAGCCAAATCCATGGAATCCTATGTTTGATTGAAGATAGATTTGGATATGGAAAGTATGACCAAATCCAAAATTTGGATTTGGAAGAAAGAGGTTGGATTTAGGAGGAAAAAATTAGTTATTTTTTAATAATTTTGTTAAAATATTTAATTTATAGTTTATTCAAAATTAACTAATAGTTAATTAAAAATTAGTCATTACTATTATTTTAAAAAATATTTTTTTATAAATAAAAATTAGTTATTGTTTTTAATAAAAAAATTAACTAATAGTTAGTTATCATAATTATAATCTAAGTTAATAATTTATTAATTAATAAATTTATTATTTAATAATTTATAATAATCTTAATTAATAATTTATAATTTTATTATCATAATTATAATATATTTATTAATTATAATTGTAATCTTAATTAATAATTTATTAATTAATATCCAATTATAATCATAATTAATAATTAATTAGTCTTATTATAATATTAATTAATAATTTGTTAATTACTATTTTATTGTAATCTTAATTAATAATATTTTAATCACAATTATAATCATATTAATAATTTATAATTTAATAATTAATATATTATTATACTTTAATTAATAATTTATTAATCATCATTATATTAATTTATAATTACTATTTTTAAAATTTTAATTTATAGTTGGTTAAAAATTAGCTAACATTTAATTAAAAATTAGTTATTATTATTATTTTTTAAATAAATTTTATAACTAAAATTAGTTATTATTTTAATAAAAATAACTAATAGTTAGTTATCAAAAATTATCATCAAAATTAATAATTTACTTTTTAATAATTAAATAGTTAATATATTATTAAAAATTTTAATTAATAAATTATTAGTCGTCATTATAATCATCATTATGTCTTAATTAATAATTTATTAATCATAACTATTATCATAATTATAATAATAATTTAATTATTAATCTTAACTGTAATTATAATAGCTAATTAATAATTTATTTATTAATCAATTATAATAATAATTTAATTATTAATCATAACTATAATTACAATTATAATAGCTAATTAATCATTTATTAACCGACATTATAATCATCATTACATCTTAATTAATAATTTATTTATTAATTATAATAATAATAATTTAATTGTTAATTATAACTAAAATTATAATTATAATAGCTAATTAATAATTTACCAAATTCTATGTTTGGTTGGAGTTGGATTTGAATTTGGATTTGGATTTAAAAATTCATGATTTGAATTTGGATTTAAATTTGGATTTCCAAATCCAGATCCAAACGCAAATTCATTTTACCAAACAAGCCCTTAGCCTGATCTTTTACTAGTCATTACTTAGATTAGCTGGAAACATGGTTCGGAGGGTAATTAAGGCTATGGAATCAACTTCGCCTAAACATAACTTATGGTAGTTGATAAATTAGGTTCCGTTTAGTATCATTTTTTGTTTATTGATTAAAAAACAAAAATATTTTCTTGCAAAAAAATTGGTAAGTGTATTAATGTTTTTCGTTTTGGAAACAATTTTTTTTAAATAGTGAAAACAAAGAAAAATTCTTTATCATGTTTTTTTTTAAAAAAAAGAAGGAAAGGACAACAAATAAAATTGGGATCAATATGGTATGATATGTTTGCTTACAAAAAATAAATATATTTATACTTTTGTTGTTTATCAAACATGTTTTTTTATAAACAAGTAACAACAATATCTTTATTGTTTAAAAAAAATGAAAAAAAAATCACTAAAATTTAAAAATAAAAACAGATAAATTAATACCAAATAGTAGTCTTTTCACTGAATATTTTCTCACATTCTTATGCAGCCAACTTGCTTAGCGTTTTGATAGTTACAATTGCTATATGTACTTTTAGTTCAAGACCACATTGCTTAAAATGTTCTGGTCAGACAATAATCATCTTGTAGATGCATCAAGACCATGTTTGGTTTGAGAAATTGGGACATTGGAAAAGTAAAGTCATTCTTTTTATGTATTTGAATGTCAAAGAAAATGAAAAAAATTTATTTTCGTGAGGAAAGAAAATAGAAGAAAAAATGGCCCATCATCCACCCAGGGCTTCACTTTTTCCCTCTAAGGATTCACTTTTCCACCTTTTCACGACCCGCTCCCGAATAATCGGGTACGTGTCGGACACGTCCAGCCTTCGTCGTTGGACACGACGAAGTAAGCTGTACAATACTAAAGAAAATTTCAAGTCACAATGGTATAATCAACACAACATCTATAAAACGTCCCATACAAGATCACCATAATCTTCCAAGTCTTTTTACAATATTATTCGGAGACAGATTCGGTAAAAATAAAATACAATAACGAAATCAAAAATACAATGTATAATATCCATAAAAACAAATGAAGTAATCCCTGCAATCTCCATGATGTCCCAATGTTCAATGGCCTCAAGCTCACCTGCAACGTATCCTGTCAGAAAAAGAGCAAAGCACAACTCCGACAAGAAACAATATACAATGTAATCTGAAGTACAGAATACAAAGTGAAACCAGAGTAAAAGAACTGAAAGTGAAACTATGGTACCAGAAATGGAATGTGAAACTGAAGTACAAGGATGGAACTATGAACACGACAATCAATATGCACACGATAATGAACACGGCAATCAATAAACACGACAATGAACACGACAATCAATGCAAGTGTGACCTTTAAAATATTAACCTAATGTGTGACTGGCTGACGACCACAATTCACAATTCACAATTCACAATCCACAATTCACAATTCTACAAGGTTAGGCTTAATCGTACATGAGGTGTACGATTAGACTGTTGGAATTATTCAATAATATGGGCCACACATGTAAATTAATTGTGTTGGGCTATCTAAATAATTAAGCCAAATTAAAGTGGTCTATTTGGAAATTGGCTTAAGGGTATAATTGTCATGGAATTAATGTGTAGATACCGGAGATAATTCTAATTTGATGAGGGGCCAAATTAGAAATATCAACACATATATAAATATGTGTATTCATTAGGGTTATGGTCCCCAACTTATACGGCCACCAAAGAGAAGGTTCTCTTTTCTCTTCTGCATCACCATCAACAGAAAGAGAGGGACAAAGGATTCGGATTCACCTTTGTCATTAAGGGTCGTAGCAAGTTGGAAGATCGAACCCAATAAAGAGACGATCGCTTCAAGATCCATCAAGCCTAGCAATGGATTCAGGTACGCTTCTGCAATCAATTTAATTTATGTTCTTGATCTCATGAATCGACAGGGCAAAATAAAGATCTAATAAGTGGTATCAGAGCCTTCCTGTTTGATTTATGAGATCGAAGTTTTAGAATCCAATTTTTGATGTTGTCCAGGAACCCTAAATTTTTCGATTAAATTTAATTTAAGGTTCAGATTGTTCGATCGTAGTTTTTTTTTTTTTGAATCCACCGCTATTGTGTCATTAAGGTTTTGAGCAATAGATTCAGAAAAATTTTCGACCTCACAGTAGATCATGGAGAAGCTGTATTTGACTATTCCCATTCTCTGATGAAGTTCTCAATATGGTTTTTTTTTTGTCGTTAGCTACATCATGTTAGTTAATAATAATAATAATAATAATTTTGTTAAGTGCAGGTTTTGAAACCACAACAGAACCATAATCTGGCGCCTTAGACCAATTCGGCCAAGTATTAAAGTGATTTATGATGCATGTTTTTATAATCTGGCGCCTTAGACCAATTAGACCAATTCGGCCAAATAAAGTTTAAAATTTTTTTTTTTTGGTTTGCTATTTTTTTATGTTAAAAGAATATTTGAATGTTTTTTTATTTAAAGTGATTTAATTTGTGATTTAAATCATGCCCAAGATTCATATACTTTTGATACAGTAGACCAATTTTGATATAATCTTTAAAGATTATCTGATGTAATCTGTTGATGCATATATATTTGGTCTTCTATAGATTATTCTATTTAAAGTAATCATTATGAATTATTTGATATTATCTGTTGATGCATATATTTGTTAGAATTTAATCGGTTGATTATTTATTAATTTAAATTTAAATATACATGTACATAAAATTTTGGACATGATTCAATTTTGTAAAATTTAGTCAACATTCAAAAATTTTGGTACCTTTTGTGACTAGCAATAGTTGTCTAATATTCTAAGTAGGCTCATTGAAACAAGATGTCGCCAAAGTGACCTCTCTTGCGTAGATAGCCTATGAGGGATATCGGATGTTTGTGTGTGTATATTCATGCGGATATTAGTCGACCCAAAGGAAGGTTAATAATTGGCCGAATTGCACACATACTTGTGGTGATAAATGTGTGACAATTATACGGTTTACATGTGAATAATAATCCGATCCAAAGATAGGCTTATTATTTGACATGACTTATTGTCAACGTTTGATCACTACACCAAGAGTACCACTTGCAGTTAGTATCACTGTCTAAAGACTTGATATCAATGATGCACTAGGTATCTTGAGATGGGGTTCACCATTATTTGAATTTGTTTGACTATCTTTTATTCTTTGGTTATTAATTAGAGCATATTTGTTTATTTATTTTTGTTCTCTTTTCAGTTAATGTTGCTATAATATCTACCAATATGAATTCAATTTCCATGCTTAATGGGATAAATTTTAAGGGCAAAAAGAAAAGAAATACAGAAGCTACTGAGGTCCTAGCTCAAAAGAAACAACAATATAAAACTAAGGGTTGTTTCTTTTGTAACAAGTTAGGACACATAAGGAAAAGTACATTTCTCAATTTGGTCTGTTCTGAGGTTAATTTAGCTTCAGTACCTAGAAACACATGGTGGTTAGATTCTGGTGCTACTACCCACATTAGTGTTTCTAGACAAGGTTGTCTGAGCTACCGAAAGCCAATTGATGGTGAAAGATACATCTATGTGGGTGACGACAAGTCGGTAGAAGTGGAAGCAATAGGACATTTTAGGTTATTATTGGGAACCGATTATTATTTGGATTTGATAGACACTTTTATTTTATCGTCTTTTAGACGAAATTTAGTTTCAGTTTCCTTACTGGACAAATCTGGTTACCATTGTTCATTTGGAAACAATAAGTTTAGTCTATCTTTAAATTCAAATATTGTTGGTAATGGTTTCCTTAATGTTTATGATAACCTATATTCACTTGAAACTATTGCATCTTACAATGAAACCTTGCATGTGGAGTCACGTGGTACTAAACGCAAAATTAATAATGAAAATTCAGCCTCATTATGGCACAAGCGATTAGGTCACATCTCTAGAAATAGAGTTGAACGACTTGTGTCTGATAGGATTTTAGATTCCCTTGATTTCACAGACTTTAATGTCTGTTTGAATGTGTAAAGGGAAAACAGACCAAAACAAAAAGATTAGGTGCCAATAGGTCTACAGAAGTCTTAGAATTGATTCATACTGATATCTGTGGACCATTCCCTTCAGCTTCTTGGAATGGTCAAGAATATTTTATATCATTCATAGACGACTATTCTAGATACGGCTACCTATATCTCATTCATGAGAAATCACAGTCTTTGGACGTATTCAAATCATTTAAAGCTGAAGTTGAGAACCAACTCAACAGAAGAATAAAATTCGTCAGGTCTGACCGTGGTGGAGAATACTACGGTAGATCTGATGGATCAGGTAAACAACGTCCAGGACCGTTTGCTAAATTCCTAGAGGAATGTGGAATCGTCCCACAGTACACCATGCTAGGATCACCTAGCATGAATGGTGTAGCTGAAAGACGAAATAGGACTCTTAAGGATATGGTGAGGAGTATGATTAGTCATTCTACCTTACCAGAGTCACTCTGGGGTGAAGCACTTAAAACAGCAGCTTACATTCTGAATAGAGTGCCAACTAAAGCGGCTGCAAAAACACCTTATGAGCTTTGGACAGACAGAAAACCTAGTTTGAAGCATTTACATATTTGGGGTTGTCCAGCTAAGGCAAGGCCTTATAGGCCATATGAAAAGAAATTGGACCCCAAAACTGTAACCAGCTACTTTATTGGCTATGCGGAGCGATCAAGGGGTTATAAATTTTACGATCCCACAAAAAGGACAATTTTTGAGACGGGAACTGCTATATTTTTTGAGGATGTTGAGTTTGGAGGAAGAAATAAAGTTAGGGACATTGTATTTGAGGAGGAATCGGTTACGATCCCTACTATCACTTTTGACGATGTGCAGGTTTCTGTACCTGTTATTGATCAAGAAGTGAATCCGGAACCTCAACAAGACAATGTTGATTTACCTCTACAAGTCGATGTTGAGCTACCTCAACAAGACAACATAGAGGCACCCCCCATTTAAGATGAGGCATTTGTTCCTGAGGAACAAACTCAACAACCTCAAGAATTGATGCCATTAAGACGGTCTACTAGAGAAAGGAGAAATGCAATTTCGGATGATTTTATTATATTTCTCCAGGAACATGAGGAAGACCATGGAATATTGGAAGATGATCCAATCAACTTCCGTCAGGCCATGGAAAGTTTCAATTCTCAAAAGTGGATTGATGCAATGAATGAGGAGTATAAGTCCATGCAAGACAATAAAGTTTGGGAACTTGTCCCATTACCAAAAGATGTGAAGCCCATTGGTTGTAAATGGATATTTAAAACCAAGAAGGATTCGAAGGGTAATGTGGATAAGTATAAAGCACGTCTTGTAGCTAAAGGCTTTACTCAAAAGGAAGGGATTGATTTTAAAGAGACTTTCTCTCCGGTTTCTTCGAAAGACTCTTTTAGAACAATCATAGCACTTGTTGTACATTTTGATCTTGAGTTACATCAAATGGATGTCAAAACGGCATTTCTCAATGGTAACATTGACGAAACTATTTATATGGTGCAGCCATAAAACTTTGTGTTGGGAGATCCAAATAATATGGTTTGCAAATTGACAAAATCTATTTATGGACTCAAGCAAGCTTCTCGTCAGTGGTACTATAAATTTTACCAAGTTGTTACCTCGTTTGGTTTTGAGGTTAACGTTGTTGAAGATTGTGTGTATCACAAATTCAGTGGGAGTAAAATTATTTTTTTGGTTTTGTATGTTGATGACATACTGCTTGCCACAAATGATATAGACATATTGCATGACATTAAGAAATTTCTATCAAATAACTTTGAGATGAAAGATCTTGGTGACGCCTCTTTTGTATTAGGAATTCAAACACATCGAGATCGTTCTCGAGGTATTCTTGGATTATCACAAAAGAGCTATATCGATAAAGTGCTTAAAAGATTTGGCATGCAAGGATGCAAACCAGGTGACACCCCAGTCGTTAAAGGAGACAAGTTCAGTCTCAATCAGTGCCCTAAAAATAGCCTTGAAATTAAGGAAATGCAATTGATCCCCTATTCATCAGCTATGGGGAGTCTAATGTATGCTCAGGTATGTACGCGTCCGGATATTGCGTACATAGTTGGAATTCTAGGCAGATATTTAAGTAACCCTGGGATGGATCATTGGAAAGCAGCCAAACGGGTCATGAGATACTTACAGAGAACAAAGGATTACATGCTCACTTATAGGAGATCGGATCAGCTGGAGATCATAGGGTATTCCGACTCCAATTTTGCTGGATGGCAAGACAGCAGGAGATCCACGTCAGGTTATGTTTACATGTTAGCTGGAGGAGCTATATCTTGGAAGAGTGTCAAACAAACACTCATAGCTTCGTCCACTATGGCAGCAGAGTTTATAGCATGTTTTGAGACATCTAATCATGGAATATGGTTGCGAAATTTTATCACTGGGCTGCGCATTCTTGAGGGTGTTGAAAGACCACTTAAGTTATATTGTGACAATAAATCAGCAGTACTATATTCTAATAACAACAGGAGCTCGTATAAGTCAAAGCATATTGACATAAAGTTCTAAGTTGTGAAGGAGAGAAGTCAGAATGGTGAAGTGTCCATAGAGCACATTGGGACAAACTCCATGTTAGCGGATCCGCTCACAAAAGGGTTACCACCCAAGGTCTTTCATGAGCACACTGCTCATATGGGTGTTATCTCATTTGATGATATGTCAGTTTAGTGGGAGTTTGTATTTTATGTATTTGGGTGCTATTTGGTTTTGGACACATTTATGTATTAAAGTATTTTTTGGATATTTATCTGATCAGATATATGGAAATTTAGTTCATTCTGTTTTCATTATGTTAAAGTATTGATCTCACTAAAGTTAAGGAGGACCAGTTGGAAATAGACATGTATTGATCACATTGCGTGTAATTTCCATGCTACGCATCCATGATTGATCTATGGCATTTAGCTATATTGGTATATGTGACCATTGATGGTTTAGTTACGCTATATGTGACGAATGCCGCTTTGATACTATGTTGATATGGTTAATAGACGAGATTGTCCGGATATGCCCTAAGAATTAAGATAGCAATTTATGAGCTCACTAAGGTTAACACAATTATAAGGTTACATATGTGGCCCAGTGGAAGATTGTTTGAATTTATTCAATAATATGGGCCACACATGTAAAATTAATTGTGTTGGGCTATCTAAATAATTAAGCCAAATTAAAGTGGTCTATTTGAAAATTGGCTTAAGGGTATAATTGTCATGGAATTAATGTGTAGATTTCGGAGATAATTCTAATTTGATGAGGGGCCAAATTAGAAATATCAACACATATATAAATATGTGTATTCATTAGGGTTATGGTCCCCAACTTATACGGCCACCAAAGAAAAGGTTCTCTCTTTTCTCTTCTGCATCCCCATCAACAGAAAGAGAGGGACAAAGGATTCGGATTCACCTTTGTCATTAAGGATCGTAGCAAGTTGGAAGATCGAACCCAATAAAGAGACGATCGCTTCAAAATCCATCAAGCCTAGCAATGGATTCAGGTACGCTTCCGCAATCAATTTAATTTATGTTCTTGATCTCATGAATCGACAGGGCAAAATAAAGATCTAACATAGACTATTCACAATACCTAGGTTGGGTGTGGTCACACACTAGTCAATACTTTTCCCAATCCTGCAATAACAATGACTCACAATACAATGACGAACAAGGGATATGAGAACATGGCACATAAATGTAAGACATAATAACAAAGTAAAAGCTCGAGTCGGTGTACTTGCCTTGGTTTGGTTGCACGAGAGTAGTACTGCATGAATGTTCACCTGTTAATTTTTGGTACAAGTTGTTAGGTTTGAAATAGTGCCAATTAGCTAACTCTATCTATAAATTAGCTAATAAAATTATACTAGCTAATTATATTTATTTATAACAATTAGAAAACTACATACTATAATTAGAATACTTGGTAACTAGAGTAATATCAAAATTATATTAACAAGAAAATATATAACTAGCTAACATTTTACAAAATTATTGATAGTAAAATATTATCTCAATTTTTTTAGCAATTAATATTTCATAACAAATAATACTAACTAATAAGAAAATGAATCAGTAATTTTATAACAAAATATTATATCTACACTCTTAAAGTTTGAAGTGCCGTAATACTATTAGATAACTATTTTAGCAACCCACTATTGAAAAAATATGTCAATTTAATTAAAGTAATTAAAGACCCAGGTCACTTACTAGTGAGCTAGTGTTAAGCAAAATATTATCTAACAAATAGTCTTTATTTATTAATGAGGTAAATACTAATTTAGAACCATATCAAACTTACCTATTCCCACCTACTAAATTAAACCCAAGAGAATTCTTTAATTACTCGGCTAGGTTCCCTCACACCAATTGGCCTGTTAGGCCCAGGTTTGATTATCAACACAAATCCTAACCTTAAGTTGTTGTCCAAATTATGAAACCATCTTTTGAAAATATAAGGATTTTAGAAATCTATATATATCAACAATATTCCTATAACAGCACATTATATACACTACATTTGTACTCCAAAATCATTAGTCCCTTTATAGCTTGAAGGGGCAACCCACACAAGCCACCTCTTTAATTAGAAAAGCCAATAGTTGTCCCTTCAAATTCCGAAAGGGCAACTCAAATTTGTAAAAGGACAAGACTATACGAAGAGACCCTTCAAATGAGAACTCCTCTCTTCACTCCATCTTCCACAACACCTTCACGATGAAGACCTAACCCTAGATTTTCTCTTCACCACTTTACTGACAACCCAAAACAAGAAATAGAGATGGAGAAGAAAGAGACGATGAGGAAGAGTGCTCACCTGGCTCGTGCTGGACTGAGGTGGCGGCGCTCGGCTTTGATCGGGAGCAAGGTCCGGATCTGCACATCGGCGACACCAGGGACCATCCTCAACTACTGGAGTCAAAATGACACTACACGAAGGCTGAAGGCGGTTCGTCGGGACCGCGCGTTGCCGGAGTCTTGGAGGACGAACACGTCCCCGACATCCGAGTGCGGCTAAGGAGGAGATCGACGCCAACGGTGTTGCGCGACGCCGCCGAGGATGCTGAATCAGATCTGGACAGATCGCTGGGTTCGGAGAAGAGGTGCAGTATAGTCGAACTCGGTGGACGGGCTGGATTGTGGAACGGTGGCACGGTGATGACGACGAACTCGCGGGGATGATCGGCGGTGCTCGTCTGTGCTCAACCGGAGCAGTGGCGGTCGGCCGACGGTCGGCCAGGAGAACAGTAGTGACAGAGAGGAGAGAGAAAATATGAATAGAGAGAGAGTGTGTGTGGACTGTGATGTGTCAGAATCATTAGAAACTGTGTACATTTATAATAAAATAAGGCAAATGTTAAAGGCCACCCCCAAATTACTAAGGGCCACCAACTTAAAGTTTTAAAAAAATTACAAGTTTGCCATTTTAAAATCGGATCATGCCCAGCCTGCACCGTTGTTGAGACGGCGGCAGTAAGCTGTTCAGTAGCAGGTAACCATACAACAACACTATATTTGTCACAACTCAACATTCGAAAATTTAAAACTTTATTAAACTTTTACATGAAATAAAAGATACAACTTAAACCATTTTTTTTATACATCATGAATAAAAAAAACTCTAGACAAACAGCTCAGCAATCTCGAATTCCTCGTCTTGGGATCGCGTAACAAAGCCTCATCAGTGATACCTAAAATGTTGGGTCTCCAGTCAGGAGGGAGCAAAGTACAATTACGAATATCCAATAATTCAAATAATAATTTGAAATTTGCAATGTTAAACAATTTGAAATACTTTAACAATATTTTTCACAATTCTACAATTGAAAACAATGTGATTTGAGTAGGTAACGAACTATGACCGGCTTGGGATGATTCAATTATATCCTAATGATACGGTCCGGCCTATCCTCGTGTATAGGAGGAATCAGCTCGCACAATCAATGATGCAATATAGGGGTATTGGTCATAGACGCTACACTACTCCCCCAATATCCCGAGTCAATCAGATTCAATCAATGAGTCAATATTCGAACTCTAGGAGAGAGTTCCGTGTAGCAATGTGGTTTAAAATTGCAATAAAATAATTACTAGATAAATTACCAAATAGACATAACTGCACTTGCCTTTGTTTTAGAATGACTGGATAGACGAGTCGGTACCGAAGAGGAACGTCAGTTGTAACTTCGAGTTCCTACAGTTGAGAACTCGACTTAGATCCTTGAATAACCAGACTAAGTGTGCTAGTTGCAATCTCTAGTAGACCTGTCCTAGTCAGGTTTTAAGTTGTATTTATTTACAGCTAACGATTACGTCGCAACTACGTGCGTTGATTAACCGGTTAATTGGATTATTTGGAAAATCACGAGAATCGATTACAATTTTGGAAAACTTTGTGTTTTCATAATATGTATATAAAATACAGTTTCTTTTAGTGACAAACAGTGAATTAATAATATTTTATTTATTTTAGCTAAACTCGTATTTAAGCCGTAAATTACGTCCTAACTACGAATATGAAATCAATCCAAACCACCCAAATTTACATCCACCAGAAAAGAAAAGAAAACAAACTACGCTACACAAATACATGGGCACAGCTACTGGTCCTAGGGTGGGCTTATGCCCGATACATCTTTCTTTTACATTAAATAAGAAAATGACTGAATTATTAAATAAAATACAGAATTTAAATGACTATAATATTTAGCCTAAAAAATAAAATAATAATTTAAAGAAAGCTAGGAGTCTCAGACTCGGTCCATTTCCTCAAATTCGGTTTATGCCTCAACGTCCGGTCGGACCGGTGCGTTTGCATTTCGCCGGGGCCCACAGACCGGTACGGTCGTCGCCCAAAAATATTTAATCCAAAAAAATCATTTTAAAAATCATTTAATAAATTTCCCAAAAATTTTGGCAGCACTCCCTCTATTTTTGGTCAACCCAAAAAAAACTGGGAGTGCTTCCGTTAACCTGCAAATTAATACCAAACCCGATATTTATATAACCATCCATATAGAATATTTTCCCGAAAATTCCAGAATTCCGAATTCAAGTCGGAAATCCGATTTCACAACAGAACCCAAATGAATCCAATAAACCATTCCAAACTAAGAAGACATCCAAGAATCAAACAGAAACCATTCTCAAACCACAGAACTAGAATTGAACACAACAAAACCGAATTCTTGGGTATAAATTAAGAATTAAAATTGTAATCTCCAGAACACTTCCGAGATATTATCGGAAATCCGAGAAATTTTTCCCAAGCACAGAACTCTTCCGGAAAGTTTCTCGGAAACCCCAAGAATTCTCAGAACATTGTTCTGTTAGGAATATCCAGCAAAAACAGTTCCGACAATTTTCGGAAAAATAGCAACGTAACTTTTACGTTGCCGAAATCCGAAATCCCGAAGGATTCGGGGACCAGAAATTCATCATCGACAAATATAGAATATTGGGTCAGAGTGTACCGAAACCGAAATTGAAGCTCGGAACGGGAACGGGTCAGCACTGAAAACGGACGGGGCAGTCACCGGCGGTCAGCGGGTCGCCGGAGGGTCGGGCGCCGGCCAGGGAGCGGCGACAGGGCGCGGGCGACGGTGACGCGGGGACGCGCGGGTCGGCGGGAGGCCCGGGATCGGGTGTCGGGCCACGGAAAGCGGCGCCGGGGCGGTGCGACGAGTAGGGGGCAGCCCGGGAACTCCGAAAAAGGGGTGGATCGGCTCAAGTTCGCCGGAAAAGTAGATCTAGGAATTTCTCAGAAACTGGGGAAATGGTGGTGTAGGGAAGAATGGTTGAGATGAAGGGTTTATATAGGAAAATAAAGTTGGAAGTTACCAACTTTAGGGAGGGGAGGAGTCCCCCAGCCTTTATGGCCGACCGGCGTGGAGGGAGGCAGTGAGTCAAGCGTTGGGGAGAGGAAGAAGAAGAGTTCTTCCGTTAAGAAAAATCAACAGAGAACCCAACTCTCCAACATAAAGGAAATTTATTCCTTTAGCTAAGACACAAACCATTATGAATGAATGGTTCAGCAAACATAGGTTTCAACTAATGTATTATTAGTTGTGATCTAAAGGTTAACTATGGCTCTAAAATAAATGAGCCAATAAAATTATTAATTTTAAGACTTTGGGCCAAACATAAATTCATTTTTTTTTAAAAATATAATGTATATTTTATAATTCAATAATTTTGTTTAAAAAATTATTTTTTGAGTACAAATCAGGTTCGGGTCTGGTTAACACTCAAAATCCAAGTTTAGATTTTTCAGAAATTAATTTACACTAAATTGATTGTTTAACTATTAATTAATAACTTTTAAAAATAATTCTACACTTTTATTAATTATCAATATTAACAAATTATCTAACATTATTTTAAAAATTTAATTTAGCAAAATAATAAAAAAAAAATTAGAGAAAAATGCAATTTAAAATTATGGGTTTCACAACCTTCCCTCCTTAAGAAAATTTCGTCCTCGAAATTTAAAAGGCAAGGTAGGAGAAACAAATAGGTACAGGTATTGCACCCGTAACCCAAGTCCAACTATAAGGATTTCCAAGGCAGTCATGGATGAGACGGTTGAGGGAAAAAAAAAATTTATTTATGATATCATCCATGCAGAAAGAATACAAAAGCGAACCAAAGTACACGAGGTTGATCAGACCATCATGCACCGGTCCTGATTAGACAATATATTAGTGGGTGCACCCAATAAAATACCGTCATGATCAAGCTTGACAAAAAATAGCTTGCAAAACTAGGCTAACTTCGTCAGCATCAGTCAAGTTTAGAACGAAAAGATAAGAAAATAAGTGATGACTCGAATTCTGATCTTCTTCTCATCTCTGACTAGGCTTGCAACTGGTTTCTCTGGCACTGAAAAGTTGATTCCAATCTTCAGCTCTGAATTATCCAAAATGTGACTCGGATCCGAAATATAACGTCTGAGCTGTGACGTAGGAGACGTTGCACACTCTCAAGATGAGCTGGTAGAGCTAACTGGTATGCTACTTCCTACGCGTCTTAAACTTCAAATTGGCCTGATGTACCTGGCCTCAATTTCTAGCTCCGTCAAAACTGATTGTTCCTCTGGTAGGAGAAACTTCACCCAATGCAATTTTGTCTTCCCAAGACATACCAAATTCCGAGACGCAAAATCTTAATACATCTTCAAGCGTCTGGATTGACCTCTCTGATTGCTCGTCCCGCGGTACTCCATGTATCCGGTAGATGTGCTTCTCGTACAATGCTGCCAACTTCTTTAGTGGATAAACCAACTTTGAAAGTGTGCTGACTTAGTCAGTCGGTTTTCTATAATCCAATTGGTGCCCTTCCCTCCTTGGGAACAAGGCAATCCTTACTCAAAGTTCATTGTCATATGCTTCTACTTCCACTCCGAATTGTCCAGCGGCTTCAACAAGCTTGTTGTCCTCTTGCTAAATTTCTCATGTTGATAAATTCACATCTAATCCCATACCTGGAATTGTCCTTCTTTATTCCATAACACCAATCAATGGAGGCATATTCCGATACATCTTATCATCTCCTGAATTTATGGAATACTGCGACTGGTGCATTTCTTTCATCAACTCGTTCCTCCGTTTGTCAGCCAATACGTAAAGTCTCGTACCATTCTTCAGAGTTCCACTGCTGATCAATTTAGAAACCCTCAAGTGTTCCTGCCAACACTTGATCTCTAAGCCTGCAAAGTGCCTTATTTTGAAACTACGTTCTCTTGATTTTTATCCCTCAGCCTCGAACTTCATCAATACTGATTCAGCATCCAGCTCCGTGCTTCTATCTCCAGGTAGTGTAACCTCCAGTCCAAACTTCTCGATATCTTCTAGCAGGTGCTAGTCTTTGGTTAAGAACTTCGCCATCAGTATCGACCAAGTGCATCAGCGACCACATTAGCCTTACCTGAAAGGTACTGCAAGTTGATTTTGAAATCCTTCATCTGCTTCAGCCAGCTTCCTAGTCTAACATTCAGCCCTTTCTGAGTGAAGACATATTTCAGACTTTTGTAGTCCGTATAAGTTTTCACTCCCTTTCCATAAAAATCATGTTTCCATAGTTTCAAAGTAAAGATAATTGCAGCAAATTCCAAATTAGGCGTGGGATGATTCTTCTCATGAGTCTGTAGTTGTCTACACGTGTAAGCAATTACTTTTCCATGTTGTTGAAGAACACAACCCAGTCCTTTTCCAGAGGCATTACTGTAAATTGAGAACCCACCGGTTCCTGCGGGTAGCGCAAGGATTGGTGTAGTGGTAAGTCTCTTCTTCAGCTCCTCAATGCCGCATGGCAAACTTTCGTTCAGAATGAACTCTTCATTCTTCCAAGTGAGCTTCGTCATTGACTCAGCAATCTTGGCGAAAATTCTGCACGAACTTCTGATAGTAGCCGGCCAAGTTCAAGGATCTTTCGAATTGAACTTGGGGTATACCACTCTTCAACAACAGCTATCTTCCATCGAAATTTCTTCTCTTGACCACATGGCCAAAAGTCCACCTTGTCAAAAATCCACGTTCAGATAATTACCATAAAACTTCTTTTTCCTCAAAGTTCCAAAACTTCCTCAGGTGTTCTTCATGCTCTTCTTCAATCTTCCAATATATCAGAATGTTATCTATGGAGAAGATGAACTGACTCAAATACTCATGAAAGATCTGTTCATGAGATTCATGAACATAGCAGAAGCACTTGTCAGTCTAACGTCCTGACCAAAGAAAACTACCCATACTTGATGTTTGAACGCCGCCTTTGGAAATGTCCTCTTTCCTGACTTTGGTTTGATGGTAGTCAAATCTTAAGTCAAACTTCGAAACACCCTAACTTCACACAAACAGATCAAACAGATCCTCGATCCGGGCAGAGGGTACTTGTTCTTTAGTGTCTGATAATTTGATGCACATCCATTGTTCCATCCTTCTGGGGCATATACAAGATAGATGCTCCTAAGGTAAAGTTCCATTCTGAATAAATTCTAAAGCCTTCAGTTCATCGATCTGGTCCTTCATCTTCTATGATCTTCGAGTCTGAATCATGCCTTATTGTAAGGGGCAGGGTCTGCTGGATAGGAAGAGGGTCCCTAGGTTGTGGTCTAACAGGTGTTGCTGGGATATGAGCTCTGGTTTGATAGGAAGATAAGGGGCAGTTCTTTACC
This sequence comes from Iris pallida, assembly GCA_029216955.1. Classification (NCBI taxonomy): domain Eukaryota; kingdom Viridiplantae; phylum Streptophyta; class Magnoliopsida; order Asparagales; family Iridaceae; genus Iris; species Iris pallida. Next base: position 7,097,820 of record JANAVB010004798.1, read on the forward strand.
CGATGTTCAGCAGATCCACATGCCAAACATTGTCCCAAACTCTTGCGGCAACTAACGGTCTGATGACCAGGCCTCTTGCAATAGTTACAAGCCCATAGCTTCTTACGGCAAGACTGCCGGAAAGTAGAGTACTTGATGGGACCCAAATATCTTCTAGACTCAGGGGTATCCTTCCTAGGGCAAAAGTTCTGCTCTAACTTGGTTGGAGATAACTAAGGCTACATCATGACGTTCTTCATGTCTTCTCTCGTGATATTCTTCTGTTCCTGCTGGGCTTCAACTTGTGCTTTCTGGATCTCCATGATTTCTTAAAATAGGGTAACCATTTGGAAGGTGTTTGCTGGTACTGGTGGAGCAACAAAAATGAATACTCCACCAAGGAAATGCAATTCAGTTTGAGATGAGGTAGGATTCGCCAGTGTAGAAAAAACTTCACTGGATGCATTATGAGGACGGTCAAACAGCCGCGAGGGAAAAGACCCTGGGCTTTGGTTGAGGAGATGGGGTATGATCCGGAGATAACACCTCATCGCCAGCAGGATTTGGTCAACGGTCATTCTCTGGAAGGTTTAGGACGCACACATAAGCAAGGTAGCCTACCGGTCTATAATCAAGCAAAAATATTTATTTATAATATTTCGGTCCTATGTTGTGACAAATTGATGTTCTAGTGTTCTAATTGTTTCTAGGTATGTTTTCCTAAGTTGTTGTTCAGACCTGCATGGGCCACCACTAAAAACATGTCACGACCCGGTCCCAATTGCTTGGGTCGAATCGGATCATGCCCAGCTTGCACCGTTGTTGAGACGGCGGCAGTAAGCTGTTCAGTAGCAGGTAACCATACAACAACACTATATTTGTCACAACTCAACATTCGAAAATTTAAAACTTTATTAAACTTTTACATGAAATAAAAGATACAACTTAAACCATTTTTTTTATACATCATGAATAAAAGAAAACTCTAGACAAACAGCTCAGCAATCTCGAATTCCTCGTCTTGGGATCGCGTAACAAAGCCTCATCAGTGATACCTAAAATATTGGGTCTCCAGTCAGGAGGGAGCAAAGTACAATTACGAATATCCAATAATTCAAATAATAATTTGAAATTTGCAATGTTAAACAATTTGAAATACTTTAACAATATTTTTCACAATTCTACAATTGAAAACAATGTGATTTGAGTAGGTAACGAACTATGACCGGCTTGGGATGATTCAATTTTATCCTAATGATACGGTCCGGCCTATCCTCGTGTATAGGAGGAATCAGCTCGCACAATCAATGATGCAATATAGGGGTATTGGTCATAGACGCTACACTACTCCCCCAATATCCCGAGTCAATCAGATTCAATCAATGAGTCAATATTCGAACTCTAGGAGAGAGTTCCGTGTAGCAATGTGGTTTAAAATTGCAATAAAACAATTACTAGATAAATTACCAAATAAACATAACTGCACTTGCCTTTGTTTTAGAATGACTGGATAGACGAGTCGGTACCGAAGAGGAACGTCAGTTGTAACTTCGAGTTCCTACAGTTGAGAACTCGACTTAGATCCTTGAATAACCAGACTAAGTGTGCTAGTTGCAATCTCTAGTAGACCTGTCCTAGTCAGGTTTTAAGTTGTATTTATTTACAGCTAACGATTACGTCGCAACTACGTGCGTTGATTAACCGGTTAATTGGATTATTTGGAAAATCACGAGAATCGATTACAATTTTGGAAAACTTTGTGTTTTCATAATATGTATATAAAATACAGTTTCTTTTAGTGACAAACAGTGAATTAATAATATTTTATTTATTTTAGCTAAACTCGTATTTAAGCCGTAAATTACGTCCTAACTACGAATATGAAATCAATCCAAACCACCCAAATTTACATCCACCAGAAAAGAAAAGAAAACAAACTACGCTACACAAATACATGGGCACAGCTACTGGTCCTAGGGTGGGCTTATGCCCGATACATCTTTCTTTTACATTAAATAAGAAAATGACTGAATTATTAAATAAAATGCAGAATTTAAATGACTATAATATTTAGCCTAAAAAAATAAAATAATAATTTAAAGAAAGGTAGGACTCTCAGACTCGGTCCATTTCCTCAAATTCGGTTTATGCCTCAACGTCCGGTCGGACCGGTGCGTTTGCATTTCGCCGGGGCCCACAGACCGGTACGGTCGTCGCCCAAAAATATTTAATCCGAAAAAATCATTTTAAAAATCATTTAATAAATTTCCCAAAAATTTCGGCAGCACTCCCTCTATTTTTGGTCAACCCAAAAAAAACTGGGAGTGCTTCCGTTAACCTGCAAATTAATACCAAACCCGATATTTATATAACCATCCATATAGAATATTTTCCCGAAAATTCCAGAATTCCGAATTCAAGTCGGAAATCCGATTTCACAACAGAACCCAAATGAATCCAATAAACCATTCCAAACTAAGAAGACATCCAAGAATCAAACAGAAACCATTCTCAAACCACAGAACTAGAATTGAACTCAACAAAACCGAATTCTTGGGTATAAATTAAGAATTAAAATTGTAATCTCCAGAACACTTCCGAGATATTATCGGAAATCCGAGAAATTTTTCCCAAGCACAGAACTCTTCCGGAAAGTTTCTCGGAAACCCCAAGAATTCTCAGAACATTGTTCTGTCAGGAATATCCAGCAAAAACAGTTCCGACAATTTTCGAAAAAATAGCAACGTAACTTTTACGTTGCCGAAATCCGAAATCCCGAAGGATTCGGGGACCAGAAATTCATCATCGACAAATATAGAATATTGGGTCAGAGTGTACCGAAACCGAAATTGAAGCTCGGAACGGGAACGGGTCAGCACTGAAAACGGACGGGGCAGTCACCGGCGGTCAGCGGGTCGCCGGAGGGTCGGGCGCCGGCCAGGGAGCGGCGACAGGGCGCGGGCGACGGTGACGCGGGGACGCGCGGGTCGGCGGGAGGCCCGGGATCGGGTGTCGGGCCACGGAAAGCAGCGCCGGGGAGGTGCGACGAGTAGGGGGCGGCCCGGGAACTCCGAAAAAGGGGTGGATCGGCTCAAGTTCGCCGGAAAAGTAGATCTAGGAATTTCTCAGAAACTGGGAAAATAGTGGTGTAGGGAAGAATGGTTGAGATGAAGGGTTTATATAGGAAAATAAAGTTGGAAGTTACCAACTTTAGGGAGGGGAGGAGTCCCCCAGCCTTTATGGCCGACCGGCGTGGAGGGAGGCAGTGAGTCGAGCGTTGGGGAGAGGAAGAAGAAGAGTTCTTCCGTTAAGAAAAATCAACAGAGAACCCAACTCTCCAACATAAAGGAAATTTATTCCTTTAGCTAAGACACAAACCATTATGAATGAATGGTTCAGCAAACATAGGTTTCAACTAATGTATTATTAGTTGTGATCTAAAGGTTAACTATGGCTCTAAAATAAATGAGCCAATAAAATTATTAATTTTAAGACTTTGGGCCAAACATAAATTCATTTTTTTTTAAATATAATGTATATTTTATAATTCAATAATTTTGTTTAAAAAATTATTTTTTGAGTACAAATCAGGTTCGGGTCTGGTTAACACTCAAAATCCAAGTTTAGATTTTTCAGAAATTAATTTACACTAAATTGATTGTTTAACTATTAATTAATAACTTTTAAAAATAATTCTACACTTTTATTAATTATCAATATTAACAAATTATCTAACATTATTCTAAAAATTTAATTTAGCAAAATAATTAAAAAAAAATTAGAGAAAAATGCAATTTAAAATTATGGGTTTCACAAAAACACTAAGGGCCACCCCGTTTTTGTCTTCACTTTGGACTGCAGGACTTGCCTGCAGTCCGAAGTGAAGAAGGGACTGCAGTGCTATCCTGCAGTCCGTCTTCTCCGCGAACGATCCATGGGATAACGAGGGGCAAGGGAGGGGAGCTAGGGGGGCTGCTGCGGGGGGAGGGGGCTGCGGCGGGGGGAGGGAGGGCGGAGGGGGGGCTGCAACGGGGGGCTGCGACGGGGGGAAGGAGGCGGAGGGTGTAAAACCCCCTATTTTCTAAATTATTTTTTTATTATTTTATTAGACTTAAAAATGAATTTATATAATTTATGGTTTTATTTATTTTTTTTACAATGACCTTAGCCATTGTTGAATTTTGGAACACGAGACTACCATGAATTTTGGCACGGAAGATGTAGCAGTGTGCCTTGACTAGTGTACCAGTCATATCGGGGGAAGCCTAGCCATGGTGATGTCCAAACTAGGAAAACCAGACCAAATTGTAAATTTACTTATTTAAAGTATTTTAATTAAATATTATTTTATATATTGATTTTTAGACGGCCCGGTTTGTCCAGTTCAGCCCGAACTGGGCCCGAACCGAATTTAAGCCCAGGTAGGCATGTGGTGGGACCAAAGTGGCCATGTAGACATATTTTATGTACTTAAAAATAATTTCTAAATTATTTTAGAATTTCATGTACAATTTTAAATCGTTTAATTATTTGTGCAATTATTGGTATTTTATTATTTAAATAATATTTTACAAAATAGTATATTTTGTGGACCCGGAAAAAGGGTGTGCGATATAAGTGCACCCATTGGAACAATTTTATTAGTCTATTATTATTGAAGTTATTTTTGGAGATTTAATAAACATCTTTTCCTATTTAAATATTATTATTATTTTTAGTTGATTTATTAAGGATTAAATTTATATATATATATATATATATATATATATATATATATATATATATATATATATATATATGTAGATATGCTCAAATATATTAAATAATTGGATAGTTGACTTTTAAATGGTATTTGGATTTTAAATAGATTTTTTTTGTATATTTATGGATATATATATATATATATATATATATATATATATATATATATATATATATATATATATATATATATGTATATATATATAGAAGTTTAGATTAGTTAAAGAAAAGAAAAAAAAGCCATTGTGGTCGGCCCCACCAAAGTGGGAACCGACCACAAATTAGCAAGCATAGCAGCTCTTTGTGCGCCCCCACCAAATAACTAAACAGCAGCAACAATGCCAAGATTGGCCGACCCCTTTACAAAGCCCCCTTCCTAGTATATATATATATATATATATATATATATATATATATATATATATATATATATTATATATATATATATATATATATATATATATATATATATATATAATTTTATTTTATTTTTATTTTATTTTATATATATATATATATATATATATATATATATATATATATATATATATATATATATATATATATATATAAAATAAAAATAAAATAAAATTATATATATATATATATATATATATATATATATATATATATATATATATATATATATATATATATATGTTTTGGAAAAATCCTAAATTTTCTTCCACCACCTTCCTCTCCTCCTTCCTCCTCCCCACTCCACGGCGAAGCTCGGACGCACCAGGGCGAAGCCATGCTCGCGAAGAAGACAAAGGAACCATCGACAACGGCAGCGGTAACGGAACAACGAGGTACTCTCCTTCTCTCCTAGTTTCCTCCCATCTAGTTCGATAATTTTTCGATCTACAAATTTCTACGCGTAGCCCCCATGACCCTCTTCAAGATCCCTTAAGTGGATTTTGACATGGCCATCCAACTTGCTCGAAAAATTGAGATAAAGTTGGAGAAAAACCCACTTTTCTGAATATTAAAAACTGTTTTGAAACACCAACTTGTCGGCCACTTTTCTCGCTGTCCATTAAACTTTCGTAAAAACTAATTGAAGGTAGTCAAAGACAACATAATCGAGATTGTAACGCACCTTTTGGATTCACTTTTTATCTAGTATGTAGAAAGTTACACGTTGTTAAAGTTTTTCGAAAAATTATAAATTCTGTTTTCAAAAAAGTAGAAAAAAAAACACCCGATACGGCGTGCGTCCCGACAAACCGGGCGACGTGGTCGCACACTATACACATCGAAAGGCGCGTATGGATGTTGTCGACGTGTGGGAACTGACGGAACTCGATTTCGTTGCATGTGTGTGGCAAAATCAGTGCGTATCCGCCGAGATACGCCGTATCGACCTTTTGCAAATGAAGTCACAACTTTGTGCACACTCATCATATCGCGATGAAACTTGTGTCATTGGACTCGAAATATTTTTCTGGTCCTGTGAGCAAAGTTTGGTCCGATTCTGAGACCGTTGATCGGGATGCTATTTTGGCGGGCCCACAATCCTACTCAACGGGCGATTTTGTGCACAGCCCACCGGAATCTAAAATTGGACATACCATTGGGTTCGTCTCATCAAAACAAATCCGTAGACATATAGTTTGACGACTTTAGAGACCGTAGGTTCTGGCGCACATTTCGGTGCAAAGCGGGTCCAACGGCGGACATCGTTTTGATCCGAAATTACGATTTTGTTCATGTTCCAGAATTTAACTTTTGGACAGACGTTTTCTAGGTATATCTTTTATTCCAAACTCGTTCGTGATGTTTGTTTCAGCATCCGGAGCTTCTTGTGGATTTTGACTTTCGTGTTGACGATTCTGATTGATGGATTTTCGCTGCTTCTCGTGCCACCCTCAGGCAAGATACCTTGCCATTATACTGTTTATATTCAGTTTGCATTTTATTACATATCATTGTTCATTTATTTCTAGTTCTTGATTTACTGCCGACTCAGTGATATTAAATGTACTTTGTTATTTATCCTTTGATTGCATATAGACCTAGAGTTAAGGGACTACCGTTGTAGTGTATTGCATGTACCTTGACACAGTTGTACCACGAGGATGTGTGAGATGAGTAGCATGTAGAGGTTCTTGTATATGGGTTGATCCCCCATGCGCATGCGATAGGGCTAACTGCTAATAGAGGCTTGTTAGGAGACTTAGCAGTTAGTAGAGGTATATGAGACATGGATGTGACTCTATTAGACATTGGGTGGGAAGAACAGTTCCTTAACGTATGGGCCAAGTATGCACTTCCCTATTGCCGGTTATCTCCGAGGGAGATACGGTCCTGGATCCTGATACTGATTTACTGCTGGCCTCTAACATTCGATGAATGTTATGCTTTGAGGTCCCTGGTATCCTGATGGGCCGTACCTGAGATTACTGCTACTGAGCCAGAGTGCCCATGCGTTGGAGATTTGTTCTTAACTGCATAAACACCGTAGTACGGTTAGATTACCTTATTGTTGTCTTGTCACTTACTTTCTTTGTGGCATATTTTATATTCAGTATTTATGGCATATTCTTCCTGTATCTTGTTACGTCCCTCTGAGGACCTGGTTATCTCTTCAGGTGTGTGCTTCTGTGATTTTGCAGGTGTTCTAGCCAAGGCCGTGATCTTCTACATTCTTTCGAAGACGATTGCGCTTGGTTCGTCTCGTTATTTTATCGATCACTTCTTGTACATTTTTTTTGAGATAGTTGGTAGTGGACTTTGTCTCTGCCCAACGATTGTATACATGACAAATTCAAAGTTGCTTTTATATCATTTATTTATCTAGTGGATGAGATTTAGTTATTATGGTTCTACTGCATTTTACAGCTTATGTATACATACAAGGTTTTCATATATTGGAGTGTACTTCATATGTATGCAGCTGGCATGGATACGTACCTAGTCCTACGTATTGTGGGACTGGGGCGTTACAGAGGGTGGGGCGGCAGCAGGGAGCAGTAGCTGCTGCTCGTAGCAGCAGCAGCAGAGGGAAGCTAGGGGGCTACTGCAGGGGGAGGGGAGACTGCGGCGGGGGGGAAGGAGACGGAGGGGGGAGGGCTGCGACGGGGGGCCGTCCCGGCGAGGGGATGGAGGTTGGGGGATCTGGCCTCGGGGGTGGAGGTGGCGGCGAGGAGAGTGCTGCCGGTGAGGAGCAGGGCGGAGGTGAGGTTCAAGTGGGGGGTGAGGGTACCGGCGGAGCTCCGGTCCGCATTCGTCGCGGCCACGGAGGACGGGAGCCGTGTCGGCTGCGGAGGGGTCTCCTTTGGGAAGCTCCCCCTGCTCGTGATGAGCAAGACCACGGTCGTGCTCGTGGCGGAAGACAAGAGGGAGGCCGAGAAGAAGAAGAAGGATGACGTCAGCAAGGAGGTGGCCGACGTGGCGGGGGCTTGCATGGAGGTGAAGAAGCAGCTGGAGGCGGTGCAGGCGGATAATGGGAGCCTGAGGAAGTCCGTGGAGGAGCTCAAGGGACAGTTTCAGTTCAACAACGCCACTGTCGGTGCCGGTGCGCCAGCAGCTGCACGCGGGGGAAGGAGGCGGAGGGTGGGGCTACGGCGGGGGCGAACGGGGAAGGGGGCTGTCGGGAGGGAAATGGTTTGGTTTTTGGTCTTTTGTTTTCTTTTGGTTTTTTATTTTTTGTTTTTCATTTGGTAGCCCTTAGTAAAATGGTTCATTTTAGGTTGCCCTTAGTAAAAATAAGAGTGTAGGATGGTTGCCCTTAGTAGGTTGGTGGCCCTTAGTAATTTGGGGGTGACCTTTAACATTTGCCTAAAATAATCGTGTGTGTCCAAAGAAGGAATGGCAGAGTTGTAAATAAGAGTAGATCTGGGGTGTACAGTAAAGGTATTGGACAGTGGCAAGTCTGTAATTACAGACAGATCTGGAGGCATCAGTACAAATTTGTAACCAAGTCTGTAATTACAGACAGATCTGGGGGCATCAATACAAGTTTGTAACCGAATATAACTAATTAATTGATTTATTTATAACTACCAGCTAGTTAATAACTAACTAATCAATTAGCAACTAATTAAATAGATTATTAACTTTTTAATCATAATTAATTAGAATAATGGAACCTATCTCAAATCCTCTTTGTTAACTAAAAGCTAATAGCCAAACTAACTAAAGCAAAAGAGATAATATTCAATATTTAACTAAAATAATATTTAAATAATAAAAATTAACTTTTAGTAAACAGTTCTTAAGATTTAAACCTTTATCTAAATATAAAATAATATTTTTCTAAAAATGAAAGTTTAACAAACCATTAGAACTTTAGAATAAATTTAGAAAAATACTTTTTGTTAAAAATAAATCTGTATCTAGAAAACGATATTATACTCTTGAATATAATTTTAGAAAATCTCAAAATTCACCAAAATTAGCTTTAGGGAGTTACACACCTCTAACTCACTTTTTCAAATACTGAAGAAAAAAAAAAATTTAGCCACACATGCAAATAGAGGTGAGCATTCGGTTATTCGATTTCAACTGAATCGAAATAGTCAAAATCGAATAAACCGAAATTCAAAAATATTCAAAACCGAATCGAATCGAATTAGCCGAAACCGAAACCGAAACCGAAACCGAATCGAATAATCAATTTGGTTTATTCGGTTGGACTATTTCTATTGTTTAATGGATAGGATCCAAAGTTGGAATCATCATTAAATTATAATTTTTATACACACATTGCTGAATTTTAAACTTGCGAAGTTGGACTAGTTGTTTAATCATCAAAACTGAACTTCAAAACATATTATAAAAATGTTGTTATCAAAAAATATATTTTTTCAATTACAAAATATTATAGAATTAAAAGTATTTATATAATTTTATAATTGTTATTCCGTTTTCGTTTTTGGACGAAAATCAAAATTCGAAATTGAATCATTTTTTTTTAAAACCGAATCAAAAAATTTATTTAGTTCGTGGGTCCAAAACCGAATAATACTCACCTATATATATTGATTTTGTAACAAAATATGAGTTGGGTTGATAAAGACAATGAAGAAGGGCTCAAATCATGGCCTTGGCCGACTGAAGGCCAGATGGGCTGGACGAGAGCGACGGGGTCATCCCAATCGGCAATCTATTTGGGATGACGTCCGAGTAAGAATTTAAAATAATCTTCTATTATATAATAAGATTTCAAAATGGTTCAAAAGTGAGTCATCTATGCTGTATGTATATCATGGTCCATTTTATTTTAAAAAAAATTATGTAAAAAATTGTTGAAAAAGGTTTAAATTTATTATATATATTCAACATGGAAAATGGAACTCAATCAAATAAAAAACATACCTCATACCTTAACCACATGAATTAAAAGATATATTTCACTATAATTGGATAATATTCTTATTATACGTGCAAAGCACGTACATTTACTAGTAAATAATAAGGGTACTAAAAAAATTGTTAAAGACTATCACAAGTTTTAATAATACTAGGATGGCCAAAATTCAAGACTATGAAAATTTTGCTAGTGTTAAAATTTTGATAGTCATGTATATATTCAAGACTCGCCAATTTTTTTATAATTCGTAGAGTCAGAATTATCAAAATTTTGACAGTCCTCAAATAACAGTCCTAAAATAACAAAAAATATCAAAATTATGTCAATCCTAAGAATATAGGAACTGCAAAAAAAGAAAGAACAACCTATCCATTTTTGTAGTGTCGATATCATTTTCCTTTAAAATAGCACAAACAAGCTCATGTTGAAATGTCAGGCCAAAGTCCAAAGAGAGCAAAAGCTATAAGAGCGGGGCATACGGGTCTAGGATCCGCGGTTTCAAATCGAACCGAACCGTAAAATACCTAAACAAGCCGGGTCTGAAATTTCAAAACTGAAACGGGACGGGGCGGGTCCTCTGATATGAACGGTTCGCGGACGGGTCACAATTTTAAAACACACGGGCCCCAGCCCGACCCGTTTGTAGGGGTAATATAGTAAATTTAGTCAAAACCTAACCATCTAAGTTATGTAAACCTAAAATATTTCATATAACATTACATGTGGAAAGCGATTTTTTGAAGTCCCAGGTTGAATAAAGTGATTTTTATTTTTAAATGTTTCATATAACACTACAGGTGATTTTTTGTACAGTTTTGTATAGGGATATTTTTGTTACTTTTGTATATGAAATTGTTGAACATGCCAAATTTTAGATCCGTTTGGATCCGCGGGTTGTTGCGGATTGGATCTGTTTCAAACGGGACGGGTTAGGTCCGGTTCCAGAAAAAAAAATTGATCCGTCCCGTTCCGCCCCGTCAAAGAACGGGTTAGATCCGGTTCCACAAAATTTCGGCCCGGCCCGACCCGATCCGTGCCCAGCCCTAGATATAACAGACTAGCTAACCAAAATGATCATCATGATGATTAGGACTAATTAGTTTTAAGAGGGATTAGTTTTAAGAGGGATATTATAACAACTTTTCCTCAGTTAGCACTTCTTTGCATCATTTATGTATAAAATATAAAAGTACATGTACATTGTCAAAAGGAAAAAGAGGAAAAAAAGAAAAGAAAAAAGAACCAGAAAACGGAGAAGATTCACGGATTTTAGTCTTCATTGCAGAAACCTATTTCTCGTCTCTTTTCTTTATTTCTTTGCTTCCTTCTACTACTCCTTGGATTGTTTCTGGCCACGACGAAGCCAAGAGATATTCACGTGGAACGCCGATGGTGGCCACAAAGACCGGGAAGGCGGCGGCGGAGGAGCAGCAGCATCAGTGGCGCCTGTTTTCGCAATCGGCTTCCTCTCGTGGTACGAGAGGAATAGCATTGCAGCAGAAAGAGCCATTTGATATTTCAGGACTCACTAAGCACAGATTATTACATATATACTAAAGAGAGCGAGGAAACAATGGGCAGCCTACGGATAGGATTAGTTTTAGAAAAACGATGGGCAGTCAGCAGTGGTTTAGATTTGTCCAAGAATCTCCCCAACCAGGCAGAAAGGTCCGTGCTGGACCGTGTCACCCTTCTGCACGCACGCACTCTCGCGGTCCACAGCACACGCACCACGACTTGTGTGGTTCTGCAGAGAGCGACGGATGAGCTAACGATGCACAAGGCATGCGCGTCCCGGTGGTCCGGGCTCATTTTAGTTCTCCAGGAAGTGAGGACCGGCGTGTGCCTCTTGTTTTCGTTGGCAAAACTTGATGACAACGGAAACAATGGGATTGAGACTTGAACCTTTGGCAAGCTATGAACATTCTTATGCCACAAATAACAATGACAAACTTCATAGTTTAAAGATAAGAGGACAACTACTTGGACCATTTCCAATGGACAATCTATCTTCCTTATATATATTTTTAAAAAACTTCCAAAAGTAGTTTCTATCCTAATTTTAGAAACACTTATAAAATTATTCATCCTAATATTGCCCTCCATTTTCAAACTCAATCATAAAATCCTCCATTTAATATTAGGTAGCTTCACTTATGACAGAAATTAAGAACTATTGGAGAGAGAGAGAGAGAGAGAAAATTTCTTATATTACAATGTCAAATGCCATGAATGATCAAAATTCAATTTTAGAACTATTGGAGAGAGAGAAATTTTCTTATAGTACGATGCCAATAGCATAAAAACCCACTTTTAGACTTCTCCATTGAATAGGGTCCATGGTAGAAATCTTTTTTTAAAAAAAAAACCTTTACCAATAATGGTTTCTTTCCCAACTTCCATTCTAAGTGGCAATGGTGTATGATGGATAATTTTTATGAGGGTTCTACATGTTGAAGCTATAATATAAATTATTCCTCTTAATATTATACCCCACTTTTAAACAAATCATAAAAATTCTCCATTTAATATTCTACATCTTAATATTCGGCGCACCACGTAAGATAGAAATTGAGAATTCTTGGAGAGTTCTTTTTTTTTTTTTTCCAATTTTTATGTCGAAACTCTGAAACTCTGTAACTTAGGATAGAAATTTTCTTTAAGTAGGATAGAAACTTGGAGAAACCTTATATTAGTTTTTCTTTTTTAACCTCGACAAAAATTATTAAAA